>SNQJ01S0100330.1:1975-21647 GCA_010110895.2 Picea sitchensis | reverse complement strand
TATGATACTCATGGCATTGATGTCATTGTTCTTGAACTTCTCTATAACTGTGACGTTCTTAGGTTCTTTTTATTTTCATTCTTCAAACTGTGGTTCCACGATCTTTCCTTTCACGATATCCAACACTTTATTCTTGGCAAGGATGAGATCAATCGTTGTCTTTCATGCTCTGAAGTTAGAAGCCCCTTTTAACTTGTTTTATAACTTCATAGAGTAAGTCATGAATGCTTTGACTTGGTCAACCTTTGACTTTGACCAAAAACTCAAACTTGACGTTTTAGCTTACTGTCCGAAGATAGTGTGGGCCCATAACCTGTTAGAAATAATAGGTGTGCTCGTTTAACCATAGACAATATAGCAATATTGTCACCCAACCATAGGTCGAAGCCACCCTCGAGCACCTTAACCTTGACATAGACAATAATTCCGGAAGCAAACCCTAGGTCCAAAAGCCAATCAAGGTAGCGTACCACTCTCCAGAGCTAGCGTACCAAGCAAAAATTCCAAACCATATCAAGAGAAAGTCCAAGCCTAAAACCAAAAAATACTAGTTGCAGTAGCTGCAACTGTAGCTACTCTCCAAACTTGCGAACTTACTGAATTTCTGTAGTTACGAGCTGTGTTTGTCCAAATGAGCTCTGGCATCCTATATTTATACTGCTCTTCCTTGGCTGTCTGGGCCGACTTCTCTTGCTGGAGGATAAAAACTCAATATTAATTATTTTCTTTAGTTGACTTGTCTTTTAGGGTAATGTCGAATGCTTTAGGGTTTCTTCTTGCTTCCCAGAATATTCTGTTCTTGTCAGGGTTACACATGGAGGTTTAATACCTCCCACAACTACCATAATATCAACAAGATTCAATATTAATGCACATGTTGTCTTCTATATGAAAATGTTTAAAGAGTTTTCCTTTATTCAATACGTTATTTTTTAACAAAAATGAATAATTTTAATATTAAAATAAGGCTGTGGTCGAACCGAACGACAAAGTACATAACAACAAAATCCTAGCGAAAACCAACAATTCAAAATGATCTACAACTCCGAAAAGATTACTCAAATTGAAGTTGATATTGTTGTCTTATGTCTGTGACTATTAACATGATAGGTATAGTGCCAGATATACCGACTTAGTATTAAAACTACCCTACAAAACATGATTGAGACTAACACCAACCTCACATTTCGCCCCCAAGACAATTGATGGCTTGAACATCTTGGCTCAAAATGCTGAATTGACCGTTCCCAAGACAAAATTGCAAGTTGATAGATCTTAGTATTAAATCACAATAATTTCCTCTCTCAAATATGTGATGGAACATGATGAGTTGAGCCTACAAAATAAATTGGGATATGGGTAGAGGATTTAGTAGACTCCATGGAACATTCAACGATTTGGCTACCAAAGAAAACAAAGTGTCCAACTTGGCTTCCATGATTTCATATTTATGCTCGTGAATTTCCATAAATAGAGTGAATTCCCTTCCCCTCTCTCTGATTGCAAACAATCGAACAACAATTGATGTTGCATGTTGGTCTCGAGGTGTGCACTTCCACTGAAGTCATGTGCAACCATTCCTCTTGCCATCATAATCTTTTTATTTGCATAAATCATTAACTCCACTTGCACCTTAGCCATGTATTGATCACAAACTTTGATTCCCCTTCTAGTCCGTGCTAACTCACACCACACACAATGATGTCCCTTATGATGCCATGCCTGAAGTTGCACCAAGGCAGTCTTAAAAAATAACAAAGAAAATAGCAAAATAGAAAGAACACATGACAAGATATCTCAACAACTAGAAGTTACAACCAACAAAATATATATCATCATGGATCATGTCATCACCTTGACAATAACACACAAATGGTGCCTCAACAATGAAAAAATCATAGATCACCTATGAAAAACATGATATTGATTAGGGTCTTTATGGACTTTGTTTTATCTCAATGGAATCAAGCAATAACATAACCACAATTCCTTTGTAAATTATTAATGACTTGTATGCTTTTGAATGGATAACTCCTTAAGTGACCATTTTTGCAATTATTTCTTACAATCCCAAAAACTTGGAATTAACATAGTTATGATGTAGAAGAGTCATGAATTACAAACATCTCAACACATAAAATGTTTACACCCTATATATAAAAACGATTGTAGACATAGTTAACATGTCATCAAGATCTAAATGTGTTTACACTCCCAAATGTCAAAGATAAGATGAGGTCTATGAACTTTCAAGATCAGAATCTAATTAAGACATACCACAACTAAGAAAATGATCAAATTAATAAAATGTAGTAAATAGAAAATCTAAATAATTTTAATTTAAATTGAAATGAGATTTGATATTTTGCGAACTTCATATATTTACTTAATAACTTCAAGAAAACACAAATTGATTGAATATGAATTCTTTGAAATGATTGGAGGAAAACGGAGGGTGAGGGGACGCGACAATGGGAGAAAAGCACGGTAACCGCGAAGGCAAAGCAAGTGAGAAGTAATATGAAGGTCAATAAATTACAGTTGATGGGAGAAATGAGAAGTTAAAGCACGCTAACCGCTGAAACAAGTGAGAAATGCTCTCTTAAATTACAGTTATGGGATGGGCGAATGGATATATCCAGAGCGCTTTCTTCCTTCTTGAACGAACAGAACAAGCAAAGAACATATTCAACATAGAGCAGAGCAAAGGGAGGTGGGTTGATCTATCATCTTTTATCTCTTTTTCTTTATTTTTCATTAGTTTGTTCTGCATAAGAAGGGTATTGAGTTTGATAATTATGTGCAGACAGATATTTGTAGTTAGGGTATCAATGTATGCGTGAGACTTTTACATCACCTGGACCATGGAGAGAGCCCTTGTAAAATTTGCAGTGAGTGTTTTATCTCACTTTGTAGTATGAACTTTCCTTATATAATTGCTTACCGTCCAATCACCGGCTTTTAATACACAAAACCTAAAATAAATATTTGCCATGCTTCTCCCGAATCCCTCTTTAGTTCATAGTTTTGATTATGGCCAGTCGTATCTCCTTTTGTGTTATGTTTTGTTTCCATTGTTTTCATAGGCGCGGTTGACTATGTAAAATAATCGTTAAATTCTCACATGCATGGTTTTTATGATGTTGTTATCTGTTTGTAAGTTTGCACTCTCCCCCTTGATTGTGTGATGTTGTGAGTAATCCCACATGGCTAACAATTCCGAGATAAAGGTGCTTCATGAGGTATTATATGTGCCAAAAGCTTTGCTAATTCAGAAGTTGGCTTTGGGCTGCAACTTGCAAGTCCCTGAGTTGATGTCATAGCATCCTCATGCAGTACCAATGCCATGGCTTGTGTGCCCTCTCTAGCTTGCAATTGTTACATATGTGATGTATATGCTCGCTGAATTTTGCACATTAAATCTACAAGGTATTTTTTACAAAAAGGCAGGTGTGTGGCCTACTAACAGGTAAAGTGGTCTTAAAACCAATAATAAAATAACATAGTATTGATTATTAAATAATATGTAAATAGTTATTTATTATCAATAATAGTTATTATTGACCTCATATGGATGGTCTACTTGTTTCTCTATGGGGCACTCATAATTGCTTAATGTACATTAATATCACATATTATCTCATATAGAAAAATCAACTTGGTATATTATCCATGACTAACTCCCTCATAGGAGGGTCCAAGAGTGCGTTTGTCCATCCCGGTTATGTAGAGAGCGAAATGGTAGGAGAATTCAACAAGAATGGCGTCCAACATGTTGGAGTGCAATTGGACACCTGGTATCATAGCTGAGTGGAATCTTAGTGGAGATTGCTCCAATTAAAGAGAATGCGTGTTGTGGCGGCTACAATCGAGCCCACCGACAAACAAGAGTGTAAGCGGGTGTGGTTCCAATTATATGATATGTTCATGTTTAGGTAGCAAAGCAATTAATGCACGCTAAACAATTTGTTTCACACCGTCGAACCTACCAATTGTTAGAAATAATAGATGTGCTGGTTTAACCATAGAATAATATAGCAATATTGTGACCCAACCATGGGCCGAAGCCAACCTCCGAGCACCATATGTGAGAATAATTTGAGGAAGCAAACCCTAGGCCTAATAGCCAATCAATGTGGCATACCTCTCTCCAGAGCTAGCACACAGGCAGAAAGGTCAAATAACCATAACCAATAGAAAATTCAAGCCTAAACCGAGAATCTCACAGGTTTGCAATAATTTTGAAACTACTCTCGGACTGCTTGCTTGATTGCCAGTTTTGCGGTCATGATCTTACATTTCTGTAGTTGCAAGATTTGTGTATCAAATGAGATTTGGCGTCCTGTATTTATACTACTCCTCCTTAGCTATCTGGGGTGTCTTCTCATTCTAGAGGCTAAATTTTAAAACTCAATATTAAATATTTCCTTTAGGCTGACTTGTCTTCTAGGAGTTATGTCAATGCTAGGGTTTCTTCTTGCTTCCCGAATATTTCCTTCTTGTCAGGGTTACAGTGGAGGTTAATACCTCCATGACTATATAATATCAACAATCCCTCCTAGCTAGGGGAGGTATTGAAGGCAATGGTCTTGAGCACAAACATACCATTCAGCCAATAACATCATCATAGCCACAAATGCTACCTCATGATCACGTAGATCAAATCACGAGCACCATCATCACTAGCCGGGAGGTATCATTTGATAGCATCAGCTGCATCATCTCTAGACGCACTCCATCACGAGGTAATGGGGCGATCTTTGAATAAGTCACTCTAACTCCATGAAATTGATATAAGAACTATTCTTCTAATAATCCATACATATGTCCTAGAAGAGTAAAACTATTCAACGGATATTTAGGAAACTGCATGCATGAATTTTACAAGGACTATTCTTCTAATCCGGACATACATTACGAATAATAAATGACTTGGACCATTTTTTATTACGGAGAATGTTTGTCCCTTGCCTGCTGACTATCCATCTAGTTGATAATCATTTTCAACACTTCTGATAGTTTTCAAGGCAATCAGAATATGTCATTCAATAGAACACAAAAACTGTGTCTATCCATAGTAGTACACAACTACCATCCGATTGGTACACAACCACGCAAGTAACACCGACTATTCGGTGACACATAGTCACAACCGATTGGAACACATCCACCGATAGCATACATCCTATTGTCGGTATCACGGTCTACGTGGCAATCATATGTTTGATATCAACTTTTGCGAAATAATATCATGATATAAGCGGGTCATCACGGGCCATTCTTCCTCACATCGTGAGATGCGGAGAACATCTACCCTCATAGGCGAAATGTGACCGTAGAACGTTTTTGGATTATTCTTCTCAAGCATAGAAGAATAGCGTCGATTTACGAGCGGACCATTTCACCCTACTTTGGGTCATTCCTTTGGCACTAGTTATAGTGCAACCTAGAGAATGAGTGCGCCCTAGAGATGCCTATCACGATTCTTGAACGCACGGACCATTCACTAACTAGGCCATTTCCTCCGGCCACTAACCATGGTACCAGCACTGGATAGGAATGGAGTCCCTAGGGATGATTGTTTGGACCATTTCCTAATGGAAATGATTGTCTTACGCAACCGTAAACGGACCATTCTTGGCTTGCTCTGGCTGGCAGACTTGAAGAATAGTACGCTTAACGGGTGGACCATTCTATGACCAACTTTTCGAATTGGCCGCCAAGAAGATGAGCTGTCCTAGACCATTCCCTCCTGCGGCCACCGGGGGAATTAACGTCATGAGCATCAAGCAATCTATCGAACCATTTTCATTCTGAAAATGGTTCCGTCTGGACCATTTCGAGCCCGGAAAATCACTGTTGATCAAAAATCTCAAACCACTTTTGAACTGGAAAACTACCCATCCTGGACCATTTTGAACTAAAAAATGATTTTCCACCAATCAATAATACATCAATATTCCCTCCCAACCTGGGATACATATATTCCTTTTTCAAATGGGAAGTTGTCTCCTGAGCTAACTTACGAAGCTTAAATTACACAAACTTTCATCTGAATGAGGCTTTACAAAGGAAATATGCGCTTATCTGCTCATTTTGTGGAGATATATTGGAGAATCACTTCTCTTTTATATTCTTCGTGATGAAGTCCAAAAAGGAGAATGTAATGCTTGATCTCAATGTACTTAGGTCTCTCATGGAACAACATTGGTTTTCTCGGAAGGCTTCATGTATAGCTCGATCAGTACAACTATATAGGTGGTTGAATCAACATATACGTTTCTGCTAGCTCGCTGACATTGTGGCAAGAATTTCAATGAAACATATCTAAGAGTAGCACTATTACGTCATCAAGAGGAGTTTCCAGCTGGATTAGTAATCCATCATCCCGGACCGGTAACTATTATGATACACTATCCTCTCTGTCATAGAAAGTTTCTGCCAAGCTTTTGTTGTATGAGATACTTCGCATCAAGTTGTTTGAATCCATACAAGGATTTTCTTATGCATACATAGGTCTCTTTCTGGCGGTATACCTCAAAAACTTGAAATTGCTTTACATAAGCTTCTTCCTCAAATGCTCTATTGGAGAACAATCTTTTACAACCAATTGATGTAAACTTTAATCCATGGACACTATAAAGGGTAATAGCTCGGATAGAGGTATATTTGGTTTACAGGAACAAGTTGTTTATCATAGTCTTCTCCCTCCTTTTAGGAAGAATTCTCTGAATCAGCAATGCTTCCATTCCTTAAGTCTTTTTCGCTAGCATTTAACATGATAACTTCCATTTCTTACGCTCCAATTGTTCTTAGTTAGTTCAAACCAAGGTCTTTGTGATTTTGGTATACTAGCTGGTTGATTACGGCTTTTCTTTCCTTTCTTGGAATCTTCATGTTCTTTCTCATGTTTCTCTTTAGCTCTTTGGGTCCATGGGTCTTTATAGGATTCCATGCCCTGAAGATTCAACTTCTTCCTTTCATCATGGGATCATGGATGTAGATGAATAGCGAGGATGCTAAGGCTTCTTTTGAAGAAGACTTCTTCTAAAGATCAAAGCGAACCGTCTTTGCTTTTCATGGGCACTTTACTTTCAGTAGAGACATGGATAGATACTTCATATTACTCAATGAATCATATTATTTAGGATTAGCTCCCTCCTAATCCTTGCTTGTATGCATGCTCTTCTTTTGGAATTACGTAATTATCTTCCTCCACCTAAGATAGTCCATGCTTTCGTATGCATTCTTATTGCTTATACGTGGGTGTCACAAGTCTTTTCTAATTTCCTCTGTTTTGACTTCTTATGGGTCTCTTGAGGGTTTGATTCTAATTTTGGCTTATCTAGCAGTTGTTACTTATAAAATAGCTTCCACGAGAATTGTTACCAAGATTGTCAACATGCACTTCATCTTTTCATGTGTATTGCTTGAATTGTAGTCATTGTAATAACAATCCTTATAATTTTATTCTTCCATAGGCATTGTTTCACTAACCATATTTTCTTCTAAGAAATAGATATACATGATATGTACAAGAAACTATGTAAACATGGTATGTACAAGAACTATGAAGAGTATTGTTATCTTGTTTTAGAAGAAGAAGTGTGTTTTATCTTGCTTGACCTTCTTTGAGAGTTCCCTTTATTTGACAACTGATGCTTTGTGTGTTTCCCTTCTTTTTCTTTAACTTTCGAACAATTCTTGTGACGACCATATTTTTCGACCGGTTGAAGCATTGTATTTTTGACATATCTTTCTCTTGATTTGGTTTCTTCGTAGGTCAAACTTTTTCTTATTCCTTAATTTCTTGAACTTTGTTGTGTAGGCTTTGATCATCACGCACCTTTCTTTTGAGATTTCTCTTTTGTGCTAATCCTTGATTCTTCTTGTGCACAACAAGTCCAAAGTTTCTTCAAATGTGGAGTACTCCTTCCTTGTGTTTATGCTTCTGCGGCAAATGCATCCATGTCTTGGGAAGGTTGTTGAGTACTATATTTACAGGTTCCTTTTCGGAAATGATTTCTTCAATAACTTGTAGTTGATCTCTTGGCGGGGTCTCACAAGGTATGATGTTATGTTGTCATCATCATTCATTTCATGTCATGAACTCATTCTTCGACTCATTACTTGTCTAATGTTTTAGAGCTAAGAGAGAGGGTTAGTTAGGGCGTATCTTCTTATATGAGTCAATGGCCGGAGGAGATGTAGGGTTATCAAGATGGTCTTTAGGAGTCTACTGAGTAACCATGGCATTGATGTCCAACGCCATGAACTTCTCCATAATTGCAACATTAGAGGTTCCTTCTCTTGCTTCTTGAACTTCAACTGGTTTCATGATATCTCCTTTCACGATATCCAACACTTTATTCTTAAGCGAGGATGAGAACAATCCTTGTATTCCATGCTTTCAAGTTAGAAGCTCCTTCTAACTTGTTTTCGACTTCATAGAGTAAGTCATGGCTATTTGCTTTGACTTGGTCAACCTTGACTTTGACCAAAAACTCAAACTTAACGTCTTTGCTAGCGGGGAAGATTTTGGGACACTGGTTGAAACGCTGGCTCTGCAAGGTAGTTCGTCTCTTCACTTAAGGTGCTTTTAGCAAAGAGGGTTTAGGTTTGGATTGCTACAACAAAAACTTTGGTACCAACTATAAGCGGAAAATCTCTGATCATCATGGTGGACCATTTGTCCCAAGATAATGTGGGCCCCATAACACGGTGCCATGTAAGTGCTGGATTTATTGTCCTACTAACCATAAGTAGAAGCCACCCTCGAGCACCTTAATGGCGGAAGATGATTCAAAAGCAAGCTAATTTTATGCCGTCGTGTGGCGTACCTCTCGAGCTAACACCTGAAGCCCGAAGTCAAACCATAACCGTGAAAAGTCCAACTAAATCGAGAATCTGATTTGTAGTAGGCTGCTTGTTTACCCAACTACTCTAGACTTAGCACTAGGTTTTTGCGGTCGCTTGCTCACCTGCGATTTGCAAGATGTGTGTATCAAAGTGAATGGGCGTCTGTGTTTATCTTGCTCCTCATAGTACATCGGGCGACTTCTCATTAGAATAAAACTCAATATTAAATGGCTCTTTGTTGACTTCTCATTCTGAGGCTAAAAACCCAATATTAAATATTTTCTTTAGTCGACTTGTCCTTCTAGGTTTAATACTTTAGGGTTTCTTCTTGCTTCTTGGAATATTCTATTCTTGTGATTCTTTCACCGTGGAGGTTAATACCTCCTTGCAACTATATGTCTTCATTGAGGTCGCGGATGCGTAGTGTATGTAGTATATAGCCTACAAAGCGGTGAGTGATAGGTGGGGCTCCGGGATATTGCATCATCAGATATTAATGTAGATAATTGTGTGCCTCAAAGGACAATTTGTGTTATGTAGCTAGAGGGGCAGTGGAGGCCTCGGAGTTTATAGTTTATGGCCATTCCAATGTAAAGATTGGACTAGGTCCGCTGGTATTAAATAAATTTACTATGGTGGAGACACAATAAAGAGGACTTCTTAGAGGTTTTGCTTCTAGAGGTTCTTCCTCTAGAATGTTCTTGATTGGTTTAGGCAGCACTATATAAAGGGGTTCAAGCAATAAATGAGATATAGAAGATAATTATTTTATTTGGGTAACTCTCAATGGGAGGAAGCCCCCTCGAAGGACAAGTGAACAAGAGAGGATCACTTCCAATAATAGGATCAATTGTATGGTGTTTGCCTACCTCAAAGGGTTTTCTTATAATAAAAGTGTGGACTAACATATTGTTCTCAGAATCTATTGTGTATTAGGTATTTGTGGTGATTATATTTGTAGATCTACTGGTGCCTTAATTGTTGAGCACTTTCCTTGGAAAATTGGACAATTTTATTTTTATTTTGCAGATTTTTGAAGAAGAAAGAGGGACCTGAAATTTCAAACAATTCTGCATGTATTTATGTCAATGGAATTTACAAAAAGCAGGTTGTAGATCACGAGTTCCTCTCAGGCCATTCGTAAGGTGGATGGAGTCCAGCACTATATTGATAAATAAGGCCCATTATGGTAGTTAGTTAGATATAATGAATGTAAGAGGAATTTTGCTTCTAGAAGGTTCCTCCTCTAGAATGTTCTTAAGGTGGTTGGTTGCATCTCATCTAAAGGGGTTCATGCAATGTAATGAGATATGAAGATAAATATTGTTGGAGCGGTATCTCAATGGGAGGATGCCCCCTCGGAAGAGCAAAGTGAACATGAGAGGATCCCATACATTGTTCTTGAGATTAAACTTAAAGGCTCAAAAGGTAATGTCAGACATCGAGAGATATTTAAAATGATGTTTTTTAAAGAGTGTTTTTTTCTACCTTTAGTTATATAAGAAAATTCCTTAGATGAAATTAATAATAGAATAGTGCAGTAGGTATTTGGATTTAATACAAGGAGTCCTTTATTATGATATCAAATGGTGCGAGGGGAATTTACAAAACTATTAAACAAAGCTAGGCATCAATGGCATATGAATCTCACCTTGTTTAAGTGGAAACTAAAGAGTTGCACCTTTGAACATGATGAGATCTGTTAATTCAAATGGCGATTATTTGTATTACTTACAGCAATTAGGAGGAAAACACTTAACAAATTCTGAGGATAATATGATTACGGTAATTAGGTGATACTAAGTGCAATGGGTCCCTTATCAGTACATAAGGAAATTGAGGAGATATGAAATCTGAGCTTACATAACCCAAATTAGACAAAATTTGGAATCCTTTGTCTGCCTTGTATAAATGCTCTAGGGAGAATTTTCTACATTACATTTAGCAAAAGCGATATGTGTTGGGCTTCAAGCACGCCCTCGATACATTGGAACTCTAATATCTATACCGGATAGGTTTCTTGGTTTGAAGCGATTACAATTGATCTCGAAGAAGCGTTTAGGTTTGAAACCGATTACAATGATCTCTACACTGCTTACAGATATGTTATATGGATCAAGTATGTTATATGGATATGTATGACAACCTAATAGATATCATAGACATTGCTTCCCTGCCAACAGGCATGTTCAGTACCCAGGTGAAGTTATCTACTTCTCCCCATTGAATTTCCTTTCACCACGGTAATTAGCACTTTATTTCTGAGATGAGGCGTCCGATATATAGAATTTCCTTTCATCATCTCTTTTGAGCAAGATGGAGCTGATCAGTTATGAATTTCTTTCACCATCATCTTGTATTTTTAATATTTTGAAGTGGGGTCAATCAATACATTGTATGTCACATACAAGGGATGATATCTGTTTAAAATTTTGAAATGAAAGGTGTCAATAATTTTAAGAATACTCTAAAATTAACTTTCTTCCAATTTCAATACACCTTCGCCTATAGGAATTTTTTTTGTGGGAATCTTAATCTTTCAGGGATCAACCTTTGAGCAAATTAGTCAGTTTAAATTTTGATAGAAGAGCTAAAATTATCATGATTAGCCTAGACATACTTTCTCAAATAAAATCAAAGGAGCATAAAAATTTAAGCTAATCTTGTTTTTGAAAATATGTTTTAAGTTTTTGAGGAGTCAAGATAAGTTACTTTCTTTCTATGAAGATTAAGAATGGATAAAGAAAATCTAAAGTGGATAAGAACTTGGGGATGGGTAAAAATAACCAAATGCAGTGGATTTGGAGGTCCATTTACAAATACCGATCCTACACAAGTTTATTGTATTTTAGTTTAGATTTCTTCGAGTTTTATTTATTATCATTTTTATTTTTATTTTTTTTTTTTTTTTTTTTTTTTTTTTTATACATTTTTTTTTTTAGGTCAGGTGATAGTATTATTTTGAGAAAAACTCCCTTCACATTCCTTTCTAAAATAATTTTTCAATTTTCTTGGGACTATAAGAGATGTAGGGATTCATACCTTATGTTCTTTTGAACTTTCAACATGGAATATTATTTATTTATCACACTTTTAGAAATCAAAAGATGAAAAGTGTCGAGTTTTTCTTGAATATATACTACATTCAACAGATCTACTCTATAAAGCACCAAGAACAGTAGATCACGTGTCTTCATCCTTTTGCGACTTGAAATTAACCCTATCTAACTCTGAACCCCGTCATTGGGATAAGGAGTCATAATTCCTAAAGCGAACCATCTTGAATGCTAGACAGAGAACCGAACCTCTGAATTGAGATAAAACGCTGAACTAGAATGCTGAAATGAAATGTTGATTTGGACAACTTATTTATATAAATTGGCCCTACACTAATCAAGCGAAATTCCATTGATCAAGTAATATGGAATTTCTAATGGATCCATGCAAATAGTGGATTACTTAACATACCTTGCTTGCTGCTAAATGGAGGAATGCTTGCTTAACATACCTTGCTTGCTGCTAAATGGAGGAATGAAAAGATAATAAATTTTTTTGCAGCAAAGAATGAACATGTAGCTTGCACTTACTGTTGAAGCTTGGTTGCACACAAAACACTGCAACATTTTGGACCTCTTGAAGAAATACTCCAACTAAACAACCACTGGATCATGGAATGATAAATAATTTTCAGAATCAAGCAATACCTCTTCATGTTGGCCTAGCTGCATGAAAAACCTTTGCACACTTTCTCCACCTAAGTCTTTTATTGGCTTAGAAAATGTCACGGTGAGGCTTACTAGTGCTACTCATCGGTTGCTAAATAGGAGGAGAACAATTGCTCCAGTTGCCCCTCCTTATCTCCTTCATCTCATATCCAAGAATCTTCTTCATCACTTTCATACACAGGCTGATTGCTTTCATAGTGCAACTGATACTTTTCCTGCTGAAGTGAACTCTCAAAATCATCTTTTCCAAGAGCTAATTGTTTATGGTCTTCATTAATCCATTGGCCTTCGCAAGGATATAGATCAACAAAAGATTCATCATCATGTCTTTGATCATCTTCAATTATAGAGGGTCTGTAGGGATTTCTTCATTTTTACTTGGAATCATGTCATCTTCAGTCTTACTGCTGCAAGAAACCTCTTCTTGATTTACTTCAAAGTTTTCTTCATATAAATTTTCCTGATCTGTTTGAAGGATATCTTGTTTTTTCTGCAAATTCTTCTTTATATAGTTGACCACAATTGCTATCATGTTCTGCTTTTTAATCAACAAACTAATTATCTTTACAATCTTGTTCTAAGAAATCTAAATTACAGCAGTCTTCAAAAAGGAAATCTGATGAATACATTCTTTTGCAATATTTATGAAAAGTTGCATGGAATTCTTTTAATGATAAAATGTTGGAAGGGAGTAGAGATTTGTACCAAAGTCGAGCATCCCCTCCTAGACTAAACATGAACAATTTCATCAAAACATCGTCATGATGAATATCTGGATTGATGCATGAGCTTATGAAATTCAAATAAATGTTGAGCAGGATTATCATCTTTATCTTCTCACAAAACTAGGAAGGTAATCTCCCCATTCTTTAATATCATGAACAACGTTTAGAAAATAGCCTTTGCTAAAAAAGTCCAAAGGAGCAAACATTGTAGCAATCGAGGTAGAAAACGAATTCGACATTTTGAAACCAATGGAATTGCCAGTGAATCATGTAGAGTATTTGAACCAAAAGAGTTAGCCAATTGAAAAATGAACCTTTTCAGTATTTAATCTTTGTTCACCATCAAAGATTAAAGTTTCACTTTGTCACTCTCCCAGGGAAAAATAACCCCGTTTCTAAGATTGCGACAATGGCCAAAGAATATTTGTTCACGAGATTAAACTTAAGGCTCAAATAGTAATGTCGGGGCATCAAGAATGTTTAAAGGATGTTTTAAAAGAGTGCTTTTCCTACATTTATTTATACGATAAATGATCCTTGGGTAAAATTAATAATAGAAACCTTGATCTGAAGTGCGTATTTCATTGTCCAGGAGTCACTATTATGATATCAAATGGTGTGGAAGAAATTTACAAAGCTGTTAAACAAGCTAGGCATCAATGGCGGATGAGTCTCACCTTGTTGCGATTAGAAAGCAAAGTGCGCAGGCGAGGGATATGAGATGTATTAAAAGATTCAAATAGCTTGGGGTCTTGTATTACTTACAAGCAATTATAGAGGAAACAACGCTACGTGAATTGTGAGATAATATGATTCTGATTAATTAGAGTGATGCTAAGGTACAATCAATTATATCAAGAGGTAAGGAAATTCGGAGATATGAAAATACGGAGAAACACATAACCCAAGCTGAACAAAATTTGGAATTTCCATCTACACTTGTATTAATACTCCACGGAGGAGAATTTTCTCTATTACATCCAATGAGCATTATGTTGGGCTTCAAGCCTCTATGATACATTCGGAACTCTAATGTTATACGGATAGGTTCATAGGTTTGACCACCGTTACAATGATCTTGAAATAAACATTTAGGTTTGAAAATAGATTACAATGGTCTACGAAAGCATTTCGGTTTGAAACCGGTCTAATCTCTGAAAAGCGTTGGTTGTAGATGTATATCATAAGAATCTTTAAATTTAGTTGGATTTAATTTGATGTCATCTATTGATGATCCATATTTGACTTCTATTGCATGGTTGGTCTTTGTTGTTGACTGTGGCCACTTTTGAAAATATCATTCCTTGAAATCTGGAGATGATTGGATGCGGGATGATCCTCTGTTGCTAGGTGTCTCGAGTCATCTGTCACCTACAATGAGTTTTCCAGCATATATAATTTTGGTTGAAGCTGTGGCGATGGCGATTGGACAACTAACTCAATGCGAGGTTGTTATGGGAAGGTGGTGCGTCCACTGGGAGGTGACATGTAGTAAGAGAGGGAGATAGGTGGCGAGAGAGAGAGGCTCTGGTGTGGCGGGTTCTCTATTATTACTGCGAAGTGCGAGGGGTGGTTTAAGTAACCCTCTTTTGTCGCAATGCACATGGGTGCTACCAGCTAACGCTCTTTTACTATACCACGGTTTGGATGCGGGGAGCGGCTTCGGGAATTTTATCGTTCGGGCATGTGGTCCCGCAATGAAATGTGGTCATTGATCCGGTCGCGATCTGCGATCTGGGTGCACCTACTAAATTTAGCACCACCGCTAAGGTTTATTTGCCTGCCAACTTTAGGATCATTGTAACTGTGCTTGGAGATGGTGCTACCTTGGCGTTGAACAAGAACACTTACCGGAGGATGATCCGGAAGCGTTATTCGGCGTCACTAAGTTGATGCGTCATGAAAGAGAAGTGACATGTACGTAGCTAAATGCCAAATGTCATGGCGATGAGGAAGTGCCACGTAATAGAATTGATGGCCTGCGTGCTGGCACTACAAATTTCGAGTGCGCATGTGAAATTTGGAGCTCCGAAAGTGAAGCGATGACCGTCCGATCCTAAGGACCGTGGTGAGTCTTGTGGACTCTGGGAAACCGCCCGGAGGAAAATGGGAGAGGGAAGTTGAAATTCCTGACGGATTCAAGTGAATATTCACCGTCAGTTCAGGACGCGTGGCTGATCTGCTTCTCGAGGAAAATGAGAGGGAAACACCGAAGTCCGAAGTAAATAGCGACCGTTAGATTTGGATGGACAGGCGACAATGGAGATGGAATTTGGGAGAAAACACTCAGGATGGCGAGGGGAGAAGCTAAAACTCCACGGCAGGGTCTGAAGTAATCATGACCGTCCAGTGGAGAAGGGCAGCGTGGCTTGATCTTTTAACTTTCGGGAAAACTGGATGCGGTGCTGAACCTGCGCACAACTTTGACATCTTTAGACCACGCTTGAGCGATTTTTAGGTGATCCATTAAAATCCAGCTGATCTTAGCAAAGTGGAATAAATACCCAAAGAAGTTAAATTGAGGTCACAACTCTTGGTCATGTGTAGATAATTTAGAGTGAATTTCGTGAAATTCACATTAAAGTTGATACGGCGGAAGGGACCGCGTGTGTGATCCATATTATTTATTTGAACTCTGGAGAATAGCGGTGAGTAAAGAACTCGAAGACACGAAAGCCCATGCGGGCCCAGATTGATCAAAGAGGGACCGTGGCGAGGAGATCCACTCCGCCGGGGATAACCACTTGAAGAAAGGCTGGATGTGAAGTAGAACTCAAGAGCCGGGATTCAGTAAAATCCCTCCCGCTGTTGAAATCAAGAGGACATGCGGCGGAGATCATCCGCCGGGAATAATTACCGGAAGAAAGATGGGAATGTGATGGCGAGAACTCACGGCGAAGCTCGGTTACAGAATCCTAACCGTCCAATATCAAAGGATACGCTGCGTCAGATCTTCCACTTCGGGTACTTGGTGCTCTAGAGAGTTTGTGCTCTTATTTCTTGTCTATTTAACCCCTTTTCTTAGTTTATCCGGCTTCCAAACTAGTTTAGCTAGATTATGGAATCTGGTCTATCGGGTTTCCTCGCAACCTTTCGTGGCTGTTATCGCGCGGTTTGTAGGAAAGGTTGGAAAGCTTGAGTCGGGGCTTGAGCAGTGCTTGAGGGCTTGCTTCCCACTGTCACCTAGATGGGGGCTCTTTCTATTAGGATGGCTAGTCCAAGGGAGGCGTCCTAAAAGGTAATCCGGTTAATGAAGGGCTAAGGGATAGTGGACTAGGACTAAATTACCACTCTGATTCTGGGCAAATTATTGGATAGTCGAAGAAAGGAAGTCTTCTTGATGATTGCACTGTTTTCTTGAGACAAGACAAATACAACTAGAATATATGCTAGGTGGGTTAGTACTTCATAAAACAAATGACTGTCTATTATGTATATGAGCAATGAATCAATGCTATTGGCGAAGTCAATGATGATGGCACAATCAAGAATCAAAGATTTATATCACTTCATCAAAAAAGCATAAGAGCAAAAGAGCATTCAATGTTCAATATACGGGCGCTGTATCATCATTAATGCAATGTGATTGACTCACATGCATGAAATTTCTTGCGTCACCTATATTTTTTCTGCAGTAGGTGTGACGTCGACCTTAATCAAAAGGTCAAAATTGATGACAAAGAACAAAACGTTTTGTTAAATAAGCTTAAGGATTCAATGAATAGCTCAATGTCAATCAAAAGAAGTGAGAAAGGTCACAGCGTTTTAAGCATAAACAAGATATTTATCTAAGCAATATGACGTTACCTCTATATAATTTTTGGTGTTATTCAGGTTAGCTGTAAGAACAGCGTTCATCCATTTCAACCCGGCAAAATACAAATAAACTCCATGACTGTATTGAGAGGACAGGGTCGCACCTTTCTATCAAGCAAAAGTTCATTTAAGGCCAGCGTTATCAATCTTAGGTTAGTTCAATAATTGGCTAGGGTTAGGCTGGCCCCAGGTTAGTAGGGTTCCAAGTTTGAAGATGATTTGAAAGAAATTTATGGCATAACAAGCTTCAAAATCATTCATGGACTAGTGCCTTGGGTTGAAATGGAGTCAATGGAAATGTGACTAGTGGTTTAGGAAGATTCAAACTCAAAGAAGACTAGAGAGCTAGGGTTTGATGAATTGTTGCTATGGCAAGGCCATAACCCTAAAACCCTAAGAGAAAAGAATTGCCTAGGTGTAGGCTAGGCCTAGAACTTTTTACCCCTCTCCTTGAGACTATCTTGGCAAAACGGCTAGCAGAGCATAAAATATGGCTACAGAAAGTGTTGCTATGGCGGGCACTGGAAACCCTAGAAGTAAACCACAGGTGTAAACTTAATTAGATAGAGTCACTTCTTTCTTGATCTATGCTTAAAAGCTAGCTCGGATGTAGAGATGGCTGGTCTGGCCAGCTATGGCTGGGCTAAAACCTCTCTCAAATCCAGTATTATAGAAACCATTGCTATGGGGACATGAGGCCTCAACCTGCTTGTGTGTGGGCTCCCTAGGGATTCTCAGATCAGCCATCAGTTGTGAAGTCAGTCATCTCCAATGATAAAAGCACCACTTTGCCAAAAATAATCTTCCCAAGAGGTTTAGCCACACTTCCAAGAGACAAGAACACAAGAACAAGAGCTAAAGAATGATCTCTCAAATGAGGGCTTAGTTATGTTATGATCAAAGGGAAAAACATCCTCTATTTATATGATTCAATGACCTTTAATTTACAAAATAGGTCAACAAAATAGCCGACAAGGCTAACATTACAGTTTAACATTTGTCACCTTGTACTAAAATGCAAAATAAGCAGAAAATGAAGCGTCAGAGCCTTTAGGGGAGGCGATTGTACTTCGAGGGCATGGTAACCATCAATGAGCAAAGCGTTCCCCCTCGGGGCTCCGACAACTTTGTCCTGCGATGCCCAAGAAGCCTAGCGCCACATGCTCTAGAATCGTCCAACTATCCCTGGTGGCATCCTGTCCATCATGGTCCATAATAAAGCTCCGGTGGCTCCTGCTCTCGGTACTCATATCTAGGACCATGTGGGCCTCGAGACATGATCTCCCTAGTTATCCCAGAATGCTCCCGGGGATGCGTGCCTTAAAGAAGTAAAATTGGTGTGCATGTAACAAGAGAAATCTGTAAGCGTTGATCAAAGAGGACACATGGCAGGAGATCCTCCACTTCGGGGATAACCACTTCGGAAGAAAGCTGGATGTGTGAAGTGAGAACTCCCGAAGCCTAGAGTTCCGAAGTAAATCCTCACTGTTGAAATCAAGAGGAGACGCGACAGGAGATCATCCACTTCGGGAATAATTACTTCGGAAGAAAGCTGGAGATGTGAAGTGAGAACTCCCGAAGCCCGGAGTTTCGAAGTAAATCCTAGCCGTCCAAATCAAAAGGACACGCGGCGTCAGATCTTCCACTTCGGGGACTTAGCGCTCTGGAGAGTTTGTGCTCTTCTTTCTTGTCTATTTAACCCCTTTTCTTAGTTTATCCGGCTTCCAAACTAGTTTAGCTAGATTATGGAATCTGGTCTATCAGGTTTCCTCGCAACCTTTCGTGGCGCCATAAGCCTTAAAGAAGTAAAATTGGTGTGCATGTAACAAGAGAAATCTGTAAGCTCTTCGCTGAATAAAAACGACTAATCGCAATCCACATCGTTAAGCTTTAGCCAATCATTCATATCGTTAATACTTTGGCATTCGTGAGTGTTGGATACAATTAAGGTATAAATCTCCCGAAGGTTAAATTCATGAAGAAGTTAATCTCCTATTACTCACTTTTATGTTTTACTTTATCATGTTTTAAACATTGAATTAGCCTTAAGTACTTTGACGGTTCGACGTTCGGGCATTTCGGGTGTAGTATGATAGAAATCCTCCGAAGGCCGAATTCCCAGAATAATTCTCTAAGTTTTTTGCTTCCTTTTGGGTAAAATTTTTATTTCTTAGAGGCAAAATCTAAAGCTCGAACTCTCAAAATTAAACGTGTTCCAACATAGGCTCCATCTGGGGATTGCGGCTCCCTGTGAGGTCCTGACACAAATACCCTGATCCTACACAAGTCTGTGTATTTTAGTTCAGATTTCTTTCGAGTTTATTTATTATCATTTTTATTTTTATTTCAGAGATGGCTTTAGAATTAATTTGTAATATTTATACTTTGCTGATCTTTGATCAGATGACAATATCATCATGAGAAAAACTCCCTTCACATTCCTTTCAAAAAGAATATTTCAATTTTATTGGGACTATTAGAGGAGTAGGGATTCATACCTTATTTTCTTTTGAACTTTCAACAGGGAATATTATTTATTTATCACCT
>SNQJ01S0100326.1:20423-30924 GCA_010110895.2 Picea sitchensis | reverse complement strand
TGTATTGGTTATGGATATAATCATTTGTCTCTGATATTTATCGTGACAATTGTATAATGGAATGATAAACAATAAAATCCTCTAATATTTAATTAGATTAAAAACAATTATAACTTATCTATAAACTTCAAACTACATGGAAATAAAATTCTAATAGAATATTCAAAACTTACATTTAAAATTGAATTTAATCAAAATATATTATGCACAAATTACTAAAGAAATAATAACTTAATTGAGAAGAGAATGGAAGAAAACATGCAACCCGGATTTATTTAGGGGAAAACAAAAGTCAAGGGGACCGTTCCTCCCAACGTTATATCAGAGCTGCCACATATGCCCACTCTGTCACCCCTGAGCTAAATATCGATCCGAAACTAACCAAGTGACTGGTTGTAGTGCATATGGTTATAAGCATTACGTGAAGATCTTTGTGTCATGTAAGTATTTATGAGATTTCATATCTTATTTAGAATGTTGTCCCATTCTCTTTGTTATCTTTTATTTTTTAAGATTTGCCTAGGTATTTCACGCTTGTGTGAGCCTCCTGCTCATTGACCATCTGTCAAATTGAGATTTCTTCATTGACGAAGTGTCAATCTTATTTTTACACATGTTCCTAAAAACCTAAGATCTTTTTTCACTTTTGTTGATTTAACTCAACAGATATTCATCACTTTGTCCCCCTTTTGATGTCACTTCGTGCTTCTCTTTGTATCAATGTATTTTCTCTTTGTAACATTCCGCTCTGGCGCATTGAGAAAACTTATTTTTGCGGACACTTGCTCGCAAGTGATCCAGAGTATTATGATATGAAAATATTTGTCCTTGATTATGATGCGTTATGTTAGATGACATGATGTATTACTTCTTTGACATAGACAGGTGCTATTGACTTAGTTTTTCTGAGTGTGGAGGGTTTATGACCTTGAGGATGCAGAGGCATCGACATAACCCCTTGGACTTCGGAATGAGTCAGGGAGTGTGCTATTTGGGTTGATTTATTTACTGTGATATTACATTGATTTGATGATATGATGTGGACATGTTCTGACATGTTTGTTGATGATGCAGGCTGGCGATAGATTGCCAACCAGAGTCACATATGAGGGAGAGGTGTGGACAACAACCCTGCCACAACCTACTAGCACTCTCGTCGTGGTTCAAACAGTAGGTTAATGATTACCTATCTCAAGAGGATCCACGATGCCGTGAGGGAAAACTGTGGTAGTCGCTCACGATGACTCTAAGGGGCGCACAATAATTCGAGGGCCTTATTCCTTAGAAACCCTTAGTCTCCCACAAGTTCACCTGGTGGAGTGTTGACTCCAGGGGTTATTGATGTCTACCAATCAGTCAAGTTCGTGAGTGGCACCCTTGGAGGACGTGGTGCATCCTGAAGGGCACGTCGCGCAAAAGAAACACAAGTTGGTGAGTGGCACCCTTGGAGTATGTGGTGCATATTGAAGGGCACATCGCGCAAAAGAAACACAAGTTGATGAGTGGCACCCTTGGAGAACGTGGTGCATCCTGAACAGCACATCATGCAAAAGAATTACAATTTGGCGAGTGGCACCCTTGGAGCACGTGGTGCATCTTGAACGGGACGTCGTGCAAAAGAAATGAATGAGGCGAGTGGCACCCTTGGAGCATGTGGTGCATCCTAAAGGGAACGTCACATTGATGTTGATGAAGGAACAAACCTAGATGGACCTAATACATTTAACACATTAAGAATTTCTTAACCAACTTCCCTAATTAAATGTCGCCTAGTTCACACTCTAAGTCCTAAGTCTAAAACTTCTCTAGGGTAAAATTTTTGTCTAACCTTAAGAAAATACCCTATAAAAATAAAAATAAAAATTTAAACTAAAATCCACTTAAGTAATAATTTAAGTTTTCATAAAAAAAAATTGGGTAAACTGAAGAGAGTGAAGAAATTAATTAAATCAGTGGATTTAAAAATTTTAAAGAAGAAATAAATTCTTTAACTTGTGAAAGTGTAAAAAGATATCAATTTAATAATAAAAGGGAAAAGAGTAATTAGCGCAACTGTCATTTAGGCTCTAATAAAAGGGGAAAGAAGGGAATAATAGAAATTAGGAAACTAAGGAATAATGGAAAACATAAAAAGGGAAAGAGGGGAATTTATGGTAACAAGCGAGGTCAACATAGTAAGGAATCTGCAATTAAGAACCTTCTAAAATGAACAGAATTAGCAACTTCGTTTTAGGGAAAGTATTTAAGCCTGAACGGAAATATAGGAACACCTAGGAGTAAATTTAGGAGCAATTATAGGTGGGTGAGGGAATTGAGACAATTAATAAATTAAAGAAAATAATTATTGGAGAAAAGAGGGGGATGGACGAAACTTCTGTGAAGGAGAATATTTAGAATATTTTTATTAAAACTTAATTTAAATGTGATTTAGGGAAAGTTGGAGGGTCTAAAAACTCTATAAAATAAAGGGAAGATGAGGAAGAAAGGGGATTGTTTGTTAACGTAACGTTATGCTGCCGGAATTGTGACTTGACTGATTACTTGTGGGGAGTTGGGATTTCCCAGTTCGGATAGGAGTGGTAGCTCGGCCTTGCGAGGTGAGCTGGGAGCTAGACATACCATGTGGATAGTGTGTGGCCCCTTTGTGGCTTGAGGGGATAAGGAGGAAGAAGAGTAACCCTAGCGATTGGCTGGGAGGTACCGGTGAGGTCTTGACGGTTGGCGAGCAAGAGCGGCACGGAGTGCGCAGACATCATTCGAGGCAGGAAATAAGGCAAAGGTACACTCGTTTATTTGGTAGAGTAGAATTTATTAAGAATTATGAACTAGATATGCCTGTGTATTTGATAGGTATACTGATTGATGGCATACGTCCTTCGGTACGGCCTTGGCTTTTGGTTTATCTTGCTCCTTGTTGTTTATTTTATGTGCCTCGTCATATGTAACCCTTGTGATCCTCCCAATGAGATAACCTTAGGGCCCTATCCTTCTCTTCTGTTGTCAGCATTTTATATGGTTTTCTGAGATGAAGTTATTTAATTTCGATCGGTGTTGAACCTGGTTGGTTGGAATGATTTTTTTATTTATTTAGCTCAGATTTCTTTTATTGGGTAACTACTGTAAAAATGTTATATCTATTGTTAAATTTAGTACTGTATGAGAAATAAATATCTCATCGTTTCCTTTATGTGTTGGCGGAAGAAATTTAACCCTGTGTTGAAAAAAAAATATAAAAAATTAAAAATAAATAAATGGCCACTCTAGCCTGGCCTCTATATCCCTAATGATTGAGTTTCTCTGGCGTAATTTAGATTGTTGGTTGAACCCCACCACGTTGCATTACTTCCTTCGCATCTTAACTCTGCGATTGTTTCTCTTCATTGTCGTTGTATATCTCTGCATTTTTGTTGTTAAAAACTCTCTGTGATTGTTGTATACCTCTGTGTTTTTACTGCGAGAAATTCCCTGCATTGTTTGGTTATCACTGTGTTTTTATTGTTAAAATTTCTCTGCATTTCGGTGGATATCTCTACGATTACTGTTGTAAATTGTCTACAATTTTATTGATAATCTCTATGCATGGTGTTATGGATTCTCTTTGTTTTGTGGAGGCTACCCCCTTCATTTTATGGCCACTAAATCTCTGCAGGTAGGTGTCATAATTCCGTGAAAATTGGGGAAAGATACCCATGCGTGTTAACCACTCCAAACCCTGCAAATCTGGTGAATACATATCGCTACCACTGGATTGGAATTATAACTTAAAACTTCATTTCCCTCCCACGGTGTGGAACCGACTTGTTGCCTCTGCTGCAGTGATTTTAAACCATCTACCCTTCGCCTCTGCAACCTAACTTGTGAAGTTCTCATTTTACCCAGCATTCTAATGCGCTCAAAGGAATAAATTCCATCCCCTTTTTCCTGTTCTTTCCCTTCAACGGTAATGTCAGCATTTCATGAATTTTTTGCCCAACGTGTTGTCTTGATTTTTGTCACTGCGCCCTAGTTATGGTACTCATGTCTTCACCTATGGTTGTCCTCTATAAACCATTAAAATTTTTAATTCCTTCCGCAATTTTTGCTGGTGCGATATTTTTATATCACCTTTCTTTAATTCGGCTGCATAGGACAAGACTTCTCTGCTACGGCCTAGGATTTTAGATTGCTTGGTGGTATGATCATTGACGAATGCTTCGTTTAACCTTAAGACCCCATCCACCTCATTTAACTTGCGTAAGGCCGCGTTCGGCGATTGCAGACACATCCTCTCTCTGCGCACTGCATGAATAGATTCATGTGCCTTCGGGAGGGAGTTGGCGAATGTTTTAGAAACTACAGACGCCATTTGGGGAACTGCCTTTGATTCTGCCCCTGACCACTGCCATTGATCGCTGCCAACTGGATGCATGAATTATGGCATGTGCGCATTGGTTTCCAGAACGGGCTCTGACAGGACTCATAACCACTAGCCTTGTTGTCTTGATACCTAACGCTGTGATAGAAAGGGTGTAACTGTTGCAACTATATTATATTGTTGGTTATGTAAATGTAACTGTTGTGACTGTAAATGTATTTTGTGTTAAGGATAAAACGTAAGGCCAATCATCATTATCATTTAAAAGTAAGGTCAATGCTATTTTATTGTATGGTCTTTGTAATATCAATAATAAGAATATGATTATTTATGGAAGAGTCATCCAATTTCTTGTTAATTGTGACCAATGAAATGTAGGGCCCTTGTTATTTTAATTGCAATATTATTTAATATAAAAGTAACGATACGACTACCTTTTGGTCTTACCATTGTAGTTCCAATTGTTAATAATAACAATATAATGTAAAATCCTTGTTATTTAATTGAATATTATAGTAATGTAAAATTGATGATATGGTTAGGTTATGGAAATGTTACCATAGTGCCATTGTTATTCATAACAAATCAAATGTAAAATCCTGGTTATTTAATTGAAATGTTATTGTAAGATAGATAGTGACGATATGGTTATGATTAGGGAATGTTCTGGTAATTCCTTGTGATTGATATCGTATAAAATGTAAGGTTCTTGCAAGAGGAATATTTCTATGGTAGCATTGATAACTTATGAATGTGAGCTCCTCATTGTTTATTTGCAATGTGTTTATCATGTAAGGTCATTGAAATTTTATGGTTGAAACATATACAATTTATGTAATTGTAATCTATCGCAAGGGTTTAGTAATAAAAAAGGGTAGCGTGGTTATCATGTATAGTAAAGGATATTGCAGATTTATGGTTATTAGATAATACGTAAAAGGTTGGTAATTGTAATTTATTTGCAAGATTTTTGTAACAATAAAATGTAAAGTGGTTATCAAGCATGGTAAGGGTTATTGTAGTTTTGTGGTTATTAGATAACCTTTTTGACTGTGATTGATGGTGGTGTCTTTATCATTGCCTTAGTAGGCTTGGTATTATTGTGTCGGGCGGGATGTAGACACCTCCATGTTCCTCAAAATAGTCACCATCCCTGAGACCTTAAATGGTTAAAATCGGTGGGAACCTAGGCTTGAACATTTCTTATGTGTCTTGGAGGTCCTAACCATTGCAGGGTAGGATGGATGGGTAGTCAGTCTTACTTATTGTCGATTGATCATCATTAATTGCATGCAGTCACTTGTTGTGCATCTTATGTCATCTTGTTGTGGTCATTTTGGTTGCATCTTATTCGTTGTTAGGTGGCGACGTAGAGTCGAATGTGTTTAGTTATGTTGTACATGCGTGCACACAACTGCAACAAAAAAAAAATGAACTTGTTATAAGAGGATTGTCGGTGTAACGAAGATGTTCGTTACATTCTTTTAATAGTCCACTTCACGTCTGCTTCCTCTTTTATTATTAATAAAATAATAACTAAAATAATAATTTTTTTAGTTAGATCATGAAGATCAATAATGTGTTGATAACAAAAGAATAAAAATAATAATAAGTTTTTAATTTGAAATTTTGGGGTATCACATACACTCTAGGAACTATGAAATTCAAATTGAAGGAATGTCCTTTTGCCTCAACATAAGTTAATTGTCTAGAAATTAGAACACAATACTACTCCGCTCACACAGGTGGATTGTTCTTAGTGAGAGGTTGGTATTCAATTAATGATTGATGATTAGAGTGGTTGACAAATATATGTTAGGATATCTTCCTATTGGCACATATGTGATTGGGACACCAAAGAGGGTGCCCAATTTCCTTCGCCAACCAACATGTGGACATGTAGTAGTTAGTCAACAACTTCTATTGTAAACTTTCCTCGGTAGTCTAGTTGAATAGAGAGTTTCTTAAATAAATAATTAACATGACAATTACATATGCTAGTTATTTAGTAAACCACATTTCTCAGTGCAGTGGAATATGGTTCTCGATAATTTCCATTAGAATGTTAGTTATGTCATTTAGTAACATTGTAAATAGTGCTCGCCAATCCCACTTTGTAGAGCGCTCCATAAATAAATCAACAGGTTCCTTTTTTTTGTCGAAATAAAAGTCACACAACCTAATAAAGGGTGCCTTCTTTTGTTGTATAAATTTGATGGTATTTTGTTGTTACTCCTAGCATCTTCTCTATGGATCTATACATTTTTTCTACTCTGTAGAAATATGAGTTTTTTGTCTCCCAATCATTTTTCATTGTTGTATTTTAGTTTGTAGGTTGAATTGCATATCAATTGGTATGATATCTTATGACATCTTCAAGAATCAAATTTTTTTATTTTAATGTTATTTATTGGAAAAATACATTTCCATTTATGGAAATTCATAATGGATATTATTAAAGTATGTAATGACTATATATGTGATTTTTGAGCAAGAGTTTSATTTGCCAATTGTCCTCTTTGATGGAGAGATGTATGAGAAATATAATTTTAATATATTTAATGCTAAAAACAAGTGGAATATTGTAATGTACCTCAAATTTACCAATTAAAAAAAAATCTAAAGAACATAAATCTCCAATTCATTTAATAGACTCGTAATTAGGGAAATGTGACAATTATCTCCATTATTAAACTCTGATAAGTTTTCTTATATTATGATTATCAATGTTGACATTTCTATCCAGTCTATACACAAGGAAGAGAGTTCCTAAGTGAATAAAATTCCATCACTCCAACATCCCATTCATTCCTAAAATTATCCTTACATTCGTATATATATATATCTATATATTATATTGGACTTATACTATAGAGAAACTTAGGATTTACGATCTTAAATTCTTCCCCAAGAAAAATGACTCCATACTTGTGTGCAAGGGTGAATCTCCATTGGTCTTTTGAAAACAAGCGTATATTAAGCACAACGCAATGTGGTCACGAGTACATGCCTTAGTGAGAAGTTGTTGGCTTAACATAAACTATTTGGTATTTTCTTTGAATGGCCAAAGTCATTGAATGAAATACCTTGTGATTTTGGGGATGTCTCTCGAGTTCTCCAAACGTTTTATTTCTCTGTGATTGGTTTATTTCTTGTAGTGAATTTTATGCTATGAATGAATTAGTTCTTGCTGGGAATGATTTACTTTTGGCAGCGATTTTCTTTCTGCATTTCATTTTTCTTCATGGAGGTTGTCTCCATTTTTCTCGCGTGGCTAGAATGAGCCCCAAACTCAAATCTGTGTGGCATTTGTTTTTAAACCGCTATATGTGTTTCCTTTATCCCTTGTATGCGATATATTTATCAGAAATGAATAGAAAACATCTGGATTTTAAATGTCATCAACCTCTCAATAGTGATTTCCTTTTCTCTAAATTGGTTACTTCTTCTGACAGTTAAGATTGACTACTGCTTCCTACTAATAAAAAGTAATGAAGGCCCGTAATAACTGTGATAATGATCACATATTTGGTTACTTATTTTTAGGGGCATTGCTGTAATTCATTTCTGTAATTCCTTCTGATGAGTTTAATTGCAGGCAGGTCTTGGATACTCGTTGGTTTAGCGCGATGTTTGATTTATAAAAGGATATTATGATATAGTTACCATGTTACTAAGTATGTTTGATTATTCAAAACACACATCGTTTCATTGGAAACTCCCTTTTTGTAGTTCTAGTTCCGAGACATGAGGTTAAGAGCGCCCAACTTTTAATCCCCTTGATTAAACACACAATAATTTTTAAAAAATGGTCAGAGATAATTTTTACCTATCTCGACCGAATTTGCATTTTCCATTATAAACATAATGGTTGTAATCGGTTTCTTGTAATAGTTATAGATTTTTGAAAACCTTGCATTAATTTCGCAATAGGAGATTTAGGCTTTAGTTATATACCTGTGACAAATGGATGGTATAACCATTCAATTTATATAATATAGAATAATGGAAGGCGTAGCCATTCTTCCATGTAATTTTTTTTTTACCTGCGGGACCTATACACAAAAATATGAAGAAAACAAAATAAGAAACATATTGAGGGAGAAACTAATTGGAGGATATCATTTACTCCTTTAAGGTAGTAATTATCCTATGCCGTCAATCCTGGTATAACTTCTTCACATTGGTAACTTTCTTCACATTTTTGAGATATCCTTCAACGATCTCAAGATTCCTTCATGGAACAACGCTCAAATTATGATCTCATTTGTTGAATAATAGCCTATCAAATTAAGATTGTAACTAACGATAATAATCAATTATTTTGATAAGAGATTCTCAATCTTCAAGTATTGAGACATTTTAAAAATAATTTACTTCACTATTACCGCAACCAGATTATTCTCTACAACTATCTTAAGGGAGATCACGAAACATGTACATAATTCCAAAAAACATATCTTATGAGTACAAGGTATGGAATGCCTTTCTTTTCCTTTCAAACTTTCTCTTGATGAAACTTTAGGATATAAGTTTTAATGATCATGATCTATAATACTAGGGAAAAGAAACACCAACAACCTTAAGAATCATTTTTAATGATCATGCGCACCATGCTAACCAACTGAGAAGTCAAAACACTCCAACAAAGAAATCATGTATGTGGAAGAAAATGCAATGACACACCAGGATCTTATAAGACAACAAAAACATCCCTTAATCCTAATCATTAGGTTATATTTATGCATGGAATTCAATAATGAGAGTGTCTTGATAGTATTAGATCACCAAAACATTAATCAATGTAGAAAAATAAAAACAATTGATACAAAGAGACACACAAATCCAAATAAAGAAGGAATATCATATAATTCTTATAATGGTTAAGTTATGAATGATATCATGTGTTACTATGCATATGATGATTATGGTTTATTTTCAAGGAGATTATAATTTACAAAATTTATAAATTTATAAAACAGTGGCAGATTTATGGAATAATACAAAAAAATTCAGACAAAACATATCTGAGTTTGGACAGAAATGGTCTACTATGATTTAAAAAAAAATATACATACCAAATTCAGTTGAATTAAAGTTAATGGTTTTGGACGAGGTACACAAGAAACCATATTCTAGTCATCTGGGATACCAGAAAATGGTAACAACACTAAGGAAGATATTTTATTGGCTTAATATGAAGGAAGGAACAACAAAATACTTAGCTAAGTGTCAATATTGTCAGCACGTGAAAGCCGAACACCAACTTCCAGCTGGCCTGTTGCATCCCTTACTTGTGCCAGAATGGAAATGGGAGACTATATCACTAGAATCTATTACAAGTTTTCCTAGAACTAAAAAACAAAATGATTCAATTATGTTGGTAATCGATAATCTTAGTAAGTCTGCACACTTTATTCCTTTGAAGTCTACTTTTAAATATATTAACAGTGCTTAAATATTCATGAAAGAAATTTTTAGACTACATGGTATTCCTAAAACGGTGATTTCAGATAGAGACGTAAAATTTACATCTACTTTTTGGAAATAATTCTTTGGAGGGTTATATACTAACCTGAATTTCATCACCGATTATGATCCACAAATAGATGGTTAGACCAAATGAGAAAACCAAATCAAATAAGATATGCTACGCATGTACGCAATGACAAAATCAATAAAGTGGGAAGACTACCTACACTTGGTGAAATTTACGTACAACAATGGTTAGTAAACTTCGACTAAGATGAGCCCCTTCAAAATATTGTATGACAGAAAGTGTACAAATCTCATTAGATGGGATAACCGAGTTGACAAATTCATGGTGGGATTACAAAGTCTCAAGGAATAATACGCACAAAAATTTTTAAAAGAGACACATGAAAGACATAAAAGTTAAGCGGACATGAAAATAAGACACCTAGAATTTCAAGTGGGAGACCACATCTATTTAAAATTCAAGGCAAGAATAAGTTCACTAAAGGTAGGGAATTGTGCCAAGTTGGTACGCATGTTTTGTGGTCCTTTCAAGATCTTAGCTTGAATTGGACCCATGGCGTATCAACCTACACTTCCTGCCAATCTAAAAATTCATAATGTATTTCATGTTTCTTTGTTAAATAATTATGTTCATGACCCTAATCATAT
>SNQJ01S0100326.1:0-18236 GCA_010110895.2 Picea sitchensis | reverse complement strand
TGAGGTAGGAAGCATTGGATTCCCCACGAGTTCGCTAGTTTCTTGCATTTCAAAGAAGCTAAAAGGAACTACAAACTCTGTGAGGGATGGGCCTGACAATACTCCTCTGAAGAAGCAGAGAAGTCACCCAACAATGTGTGCCAATCCACCTCGGACAGGCCACGAGGATGCCCACGAGGGAGCTAACGCTTTGTGTGAGAGTGGGAGGTTTCTCCCAATGGTTCTGGTCTTCCAGGGTGTGGTTCCATCTAGAAGCAGAATCGGTAAAGATAAAGAGATTAAGGGAGAGGGTAAAAGACTCTTGTGTTACCAACTGAAGACAACAAGCCTTCAAGCATTCTAATTCATGCATTGAGGTTCACGATTGCGCTTTACCCACTTGTTGTTGACTGGTCGCTAAGGAATGCCTGAGTAAAATAAACGGGGGTTGCTACAGCTCAAGGATACTCCCCCATATTCCTCGGCATACCCATATTGAAATTGAGAAGGCAACAGGTCTCTTACAAAGGTTTTACCTCCCCTGAAATTGTATTCCTTTAAAAAAAAAACCTCAACTAGAGGGCCGAAACCTTTAAGAATAAATCCTAGGTGGTTACTCCCATGACATCCTATTTATTTTATAATTAACTGCAGGTTTCAGGTTGAACTTGACTCACTAAAAACAATTGAAACCAGTTGCTAGTATTGATTCCCCTGAGTAAGGGCCAGAACGAGTTTCTAAAATTCTCAGTGTTTTGTCTTCAAAAGTATCACTCTGCACTTTTGTTTTTACAAGAATAGGTAGGCAACACATAAATTTAATTTGTACATGTGGGTCGTCAAGACTATATCCAAGGACAGAGGGATACGTGATGTGATGGTTGCATAAGAACTTACCTTTTTTTGAAAACATCATGAAGGGATAAAATGAAATCAAAGAGCATAGAAAAATATAAATGCTAACAGATATAAAAAAATGTAGAGAGAGTTAAGAAAACCAAATTGTTGGTGAAGCAACAATAAATTTATGCCAAAAATTCGTTGTAGAAGGAACAAAATCATTCAACAAAATCACTTTAATCCCTCAAGAAAATAAATATAAATCATGCAACAAAAATCAATCTAAATCTCCGAACAAAGTCGCTCAACAAATCACTATAATCGCTAAACAAAATCCACTATAATTTCTCAAAAATATCGCTCAAAAAATTCACTGTAATCGCTACTCAAGGGAGGGGCTACAAGAAAAATGAGTTTTAAGAGCCCAACTTGACTACAAACCAACAGCATAAAACCCCAATACAAATTGAAACTGATCAAAAACTTAGATTTAAAGCCTTACTATGAGTTGATAGAATAATGCCAATTGCAAATGCATCAGTTGCTTCATCATCATTATAATCTCATACACAGGAAAATTTTAACTAAAATATAACAAAATTCAAATACGCACACTGATTCCATCGTGATCCTGCCTGACTAATGGGACCTCACCGGTACCTCCCAGCCAATGCTAGGGGTACTCTTCTTCCCGTGAGCCCCCCGAGTTGCAAAGTGTCCATGCAAACAATAGAGAATGTTAGCTCTCATCTCTCCTCGCAAGGTCGAGATACCACTCGTTACCCGAGCTGGGTGTTCCAACTCCCACAAGAGAAAATCTAATGAAGATGAAATCCCGATAGCATAACCTTAGGCAAACTAGACGTAATCCATACTCCTCCTCTGACATCCTTTTAATATAGTTTTCAAGTGATCAGTTTCCCAAACCCTCACTAGATTCTTTTTTCATTTATTTAATTAGGAAAAACCTCCCCCATACACATGTTGCATGATCCCCTAGTTGCACGAGAAAATCAATTTGTTAATTAATTAAATTTTCCTAAATGCCTCACCCACCGAAAAGCATTCCTAAAAATTCTCCTCGTTGTCCCACTATTCCCTTACAATTATTAAATGATTTCTGCCTTACTTAAATCCTACCTAAGTTCTTAAATAGAAAGTTACAAAGGCTAGATTCCTTACTAAGTTAGACATTCTCATTTTTCTTTAAGTTTCCCCTTTTCTTTAAGTTCCCCTTTTTCTTCAAGTTTCCCCTTTTTTTAACTAAGTTCAAAAGTAGCAAGTTTAGACAAACAACCATTTACTCCCTTTTTAATAATTAAACATTCATTAAAAATTTTACTTTAATTAATAAAGATTTAATTTTCTTTACCCCCTTCTTGTTATGTCTAATTAGTTTTTTTTTTTTCAGAGGTTCTACTTAGACTTGGGTTTTAAATTCACTAGGTTTGGCAATAGTTCTTAAGGGAAAAATTGTTATTAAACTTTACTCATCACATCCTTCATTTTAAGGCCGATGAGGTCCTAAGGAGGTATAGTTTTCTAGTCACTAGGTTTATTAACTTACCATTGTTAAAATCACGGTGTTCCCTTCATGACGCACTACATGCTACAAGGGTGCCACTCGCATGATCTTATTTTATTTGCACAACATTCCCTTCAAGACACACTACGTGCTCCAAAGGTGCCACTTGCCTATTGAGTGAGTTTATTACACATCAAACCCCTCGAGTCAATACTTCACTGGTTGATCTTGTGGGAGACTAAGGGCCTTAAAGGAATAAGTACTCTTCCTTATTGCATGCCCCTTAGAATCATCGTGAGCAACTGTTACAATTTTCCCTCATGACATCATGGTTATTCTATAAATAGGTAGTCAATAACCTATAGTTCGAGCCATGGAAGGAGTGATAGTAGTTTGTGGTAGGGTTTCTGCCACACATCTCCCTCAATGTCTTTAGTTGTCATGTGAAACCCCTTTACTCCAAATGGGGGTCTTGTCGGTAACCTATTGTTAGCCTGCATCCATCAAAGAAACATGTCATCGATAAAAATCAACATCATAATATCTAATCATATGTGCATATGTCACATAAATAACATTCAAACCCTAACAATCCACTCCCTTACTCGATCCGGTGTCCAGGGAGTTTCATCGATGCCCTAGTATCCTCTAACGTCCAGAGTCCTGCACACTTAGGAGAACCTAGTCAATAGCACATGTCGATGTAAATACAACAAAAATAACATATACTCAAATCCAAAATATATCATAATCATAATGAAAACAACCAAGAGTATAATGACCTAGATCACTTGCACGGAAGTGTCCTCAGAGGATAATTTTTCTTAGTGCGCAAAAGAGTGAGATGTTAGATACACCCCCTCTTGTTTTAAACTTCGTCCCAAAGTTTGGCAATATATAAATGTCGAAATAAGTTGTCTAAAAATATCAATATGTCAAGCTATCATACAAAAATGGAAATTGATGACGCATATCATATGCGTCCTCCCAGATTGTCGAGTGCAAACTAGTTGTCGCATTGGACCTTCACCCGATCGATTGTTCGATGCCATAGCCATTGAATGCGATGGTCAAAAATGTGGATTGTCTCCTCCGTGAGTGCACCCTCACCTAAAATCTGCCAAGAACTCAATTCAATCACATTCGTAGGATCATTGACCTAAAGTCACACAGAGATACAATATAAACATTGTGCAACACCCCATGAATGAGGCATGTCTAGCCATTAGTCGCTTCATAATTATGGTCGACGAAATGTGCATCAAAAAACCTTTATATCGATCATGCGCTTCTTTTGTCCCCTTTCTACATATCCTTCACTTATTTCAATACCAACTCAAAGGTGTCTGCACAGTCACCCATTAAGAAACTCAAATGGCGCTATCTCAATGGTGATTTTGTAGTTGTTTTTTTACGTAAACTTGGCTAGTGGCCATGACAAATCCCAACGTTTTTGTTGGTCAAACACACACATACGCAACACAACCTTCCCAAACTAGTTTGTTCCTTTGGTCGTCATGTCTATCTCAACGACATGTTGTACTAAAGTTTAGTGTTGTTCCCAAGGCATCTTTGGAAACTTGTCCAAAATTGTCTTGAAAACACTGAATCCTTGATTGCATATGATTCCTTTCATATGTCTGACAGTCTCAAATCTTTATGATATAAAATGTAGCTATACCTAGCACTTGATGTGTTGTACTCATAGGTACAAAATGTAAACTCTTCGTTAGAGTGTCGATTGTCATGAAAATCAAGTCATTCCTCCCTACCATTAATGACAATCCAAACAATAAAGTCCCTCAGATGACTTCCCATTTCTATTCGATAAAATCATGTGGTTGTAGTAATCCTTCTGGATTTCTACATTCATCCTTCACCTACCGACCTTCTAGACATCTCGCCATGTACTTGACGATGTCCTCCTTTATCACTTCCAGATGAACAAGGGCTTAAGGTCGGTCCTCATATTCATGACTCCTGGATGAGCCATGTTCACTGCTCAATGAGCTTAGAATAAGATCAAAACTTCTCAATTCGTCATTGGGTTGAAGTAAATCCGGTTATTATATCTCAAATATCGGTCATTGTCCATAGTATTTCCCCCATTTGGTACCATCATAGTGTCTTGCCTGAAAAATTCCATACCCTCTTTATACCAGTCATCATCATGTTGTAGTTAGAATCTCTTCACGTAGATTCATTTGAAGAGGTATCATTGAAAATATGCGTCATCTTCCACTCAATGCGTCAGCCACTCTATTCATTGTTCCTTTTAAGTACGAAATCTCAAAATCATACTCTCTAAGAAATTCTGAACAACACCGTTGTCGTGTGTTCAAGTCTCTTTGCATAAAGATGTGATGTAAACCACAGTGGTCCATTTTTAGTTAAATTTTTTCTACAATAAGGTAGTGTCTCCATACACTCAAGTCATAAACAATGGCTAACAAATCCAAATCGTGCATCTCATAGTTCTCCTCATGCCTTCTCAACTTTCTTGAGATGTAAGAGCTCACTCAACCATCTTGCATGAAGAGTCTACCTAAGCCTTCCTTGGATGCATCAGTGCATACCAAGAAATCCTTTGTCCATGTTAGGGAGCCTTAGTATCGTTGTTGTCGTCAAAATCTCCTTGAGCCTCCGAAATGCTTCTGCGCATTTCTTGTTAAAAAAAAACCTATTCTTCTTCTTGTGCAATTTCATAATTGGATTTGCAATATTCAAAAAACCCTCGATGAACCCTCGATAGTATCCCACTAAACCCATGAATCTACGCACTTCTGAGATATCTTCGATGCAGACCATTCCACAATAGCCTCGATATTCGTGGAACACCCAGTTCATCAAGCTCATAAATATCCCTAGGGCATTTGTCAGTCCAAATAATAAAACCATAAACTTGTAATGTCCAAATCTCTTCTTAAAGGTGGTCTTAGGGATGTCATCCTCCTTGATGTGTAAATAGTGATACCCTGTTAATCCTTGACAACAGATATTGGTTCTTGATCGTTGCCTTGTTAATTGATGGTAGTCAATGCAAAGTCTCCACAACCCATCCTTCTTCTGTATAAAAATAAAAGGCACACCCCACGGTCATATAAGTCCCATGTCTAGCAACTTCTTCAATTGCATTTTCAACTCTTGTAACTCATAGGTCGATATCCGATAAGGCATTCATGCTATCGGTTCAGTTTATGGTTTTAGCTCTATCATAAATTCCAATTCCCTCTTAGGTGGAAACCTTGGTAACTTCTCTGGGAAGACATCCACAAACTCTCATAATAACATAAGGTTTTTCTAGTGCTTCTGCCATGCCTTTTCCATTTAACACAAAGATGCCATATAGCTACCATCCCTTGCCCATTATATTTTGTAGTTGCAAGGAAGAGATGAACCCCAGAGAAACTCCCTAGTTTCGACCTACAATCACGCGTCTCTATCACTCATCATTGACCAAGCTCAAACGTTTCATCTTACACTTGAGTATCGTCTCATGCGATTCCAACCACTCCATACTGATCATGTAATGAACCCCACATTTACCCAAAATTTGTTTTTGTAGGGTTATTATGGAATACTTTCATTTATTCTCTAACATTTCTTAATGATACTGTGATGTGATTTAACACTACTTGTTATTTTCATTCTTTACATTTACCATATCCCTGACAATTGGAACTAAAGAACTCTAAATTATTCCTATTCTTAAGGAAGGTAGTTTGATACCTAAGCGAATGTAACTATATACATATATAGTTACTCACCATAGAGTATGCATTCAATTTGTGCAAGCTATTTATATACATATTATGGAAAACAAAAAATGCACATTTCAACACTCGCTTCATATTAAGGAATTTATATATATTCAGCATCGAGTAAACATTCAAAAAGCACAAGTTATATACATACTATGTGTTGGCGGGAGAAATTGACCATCCATCAACTGGAAGAGTGGAACCGGTCCGAGGTTGTCTAATAACCCAAGCCATTTGGAATGAACCACCCTCACGGGTTTAGCGGCTCCGTTAGCCGATCTAAGGTCCTAAGAAAACAAAAAAGAAAAGCTATTCTAAGCTAACTAAAAACAAATAAAACAAACTAATAAATTAATCTAACTAAAACTAACTATTAAACAAACTAAACTAATCTAACTGTTATACTAACTCTAATTAATTAACTATGTAACTACTAACTGAAATATAACTTATTCACAAAATGTATAATATGTACAATTTACAGATTTAAATAAAATCTGAAAAAACTCATTTATATTCTGCCCCAAGACGGAGAAAGATATTTTTTTTGATTTTATAATTTTATAAACAAGAAATAAAATAGAACTAACTAAACTAAATCACTAATCTAAACTACAAATGTATCTAACTAAAATACTAATGGTATAATAAGAAATTAATGAAAATAAATTACAAACTAACCTGGAGAAATGCTCTAGATTTGCCCAGTGTATGATGATTATTTTAGCTGATCGGAGGGAGGAAACCCACACCGAATTATACATGAGCTTCTCGTAAACGATAGCTGCAGTGCTCTTGATGCGTGATTACAGGACAAACAAGACATAAAAATCACAACAATCATATAATTTATAAATCTCCACAGTTAGATAAACCTGTATGCAAAGACTTATACAAAATAATTCAATTGGTGAAGAAGAGAAATTTGTGATTCATTAACTGAATAAAATAATTGTTGTGTTTTTAAATGTTGAAAGAAAACAGACATGGATCATATTAATTAAATCACATCATTCTGCAAAAGACTACGATAGAAAAAGTATTCTATAATCACTTGCTAATGACATGCATAAACTTGAAACAAAAAATTTATATTATTAAAGTGAAAGCTCTAGAAGAACATCAACTTATGTCTCAGTTTGTATTAGGAATCCATAGCCTTGTTCTCCTACAAGTGAGGATGATCCTTATTAAAAAAATAATAAGTATTTATAAGTTTTCCATAGGGTAAAACCTTACTGTGGAAGTTATCAAAACTGTTTACATAAAATATGGGAAGATATCCCAAGTTTAACTAAACTAAACTAAAACTAAAACACACAAATATTCCCCTAGCTTGTCCATCATGTCCCATTCAATTCGAATTTACCTGAAAAGGGCCAAAAATAAACAAGTTAGAAGGATTCTTTATTAACAAAATGATAAAAATCTAATCCTATAGACTAGCTACAGAATCTTGTGATTCTGTAGCTGGTCTAAATAAGACACAGAATCAGCATCAAAATATTTTCAAAAAAATCAGATTCAATTAACATCAAATAGCTATTTGAAAACAAATCATTCAATTTGAAATTATTATACCATTCGAAATCAAACAGGATCAAAATTGATGAAATGAATACAGATATAGGCGTACTCTGTTTCTTTTGTTACCACACAATCGAACTAACAGAATCATAATCAACAGTTGTGAAATCGTTTGATATCAATTTAAAACTGATGTAATCAAAATGAATTGTGGGCAATTGTTAAACAGGAGATACGATCGAATCCAACAAGACCATTTTAAAATCGTTATAACTGTATTGACATAGCAAACGATTTTATGCCACTAGTGGATTGGATCAAACTGGCGCGAAAATCAATTCAAATAAAATCATAAATTGGTAACAAAATTCGTAAGGATTATCCAATCGTTTCATCATTGCAAATTGGGCAAACAAGATCGATTGACTTTGATCAAAATCGTTCCAATCAAACGAATTATAACCGGGTTTGACCAATTCATTTTACAAATTTAAAATCAAACAGAGAAACATTTATGGTGCGACTCCAGCAAGCGAATCGAACAACTGGAGTTTAACATAGTCATTGAAAATCATACTCATTCCATGATTCGGGCATGACTATTATTTGCACAGGCTTAAATGAGAGCACTGTTTTCGCAAAAACAGAGTCATTTTTCCAAATTGAAACCGAACAGAGTTTGTATTCCTTTTTTTACATGACACAACATATTAAAAGATCGTAACCATAACGAAGTCAAATCCAAACATAATCCCATTCTAAATTGAGCGTGAAAAAACTTCCTATTCAGAATAGATACACAACAAATTCAATTGAAATCAAATAGTCAATTTCGTTAACTCAATCAGACAAAAGAACAAATCAAATCCAAACGAAAACCATTCAAATCCAATAAAAATCTATCAATGGCTAAACTGGGAATGATCAAATCACGTACCCAAAACGAAATTCCATTAAATTTTAGCAAAGTGAAATATATGCAGGATGAACACATTATGATAGAATCATTTTGAAACATAAACAAATCTATTCAAAGACCCAATTCAAATCAATATATTAATCCTGGTCATTCACAAAGCCAAAACGATATCAAAATTCATACCTATATAGCGAGCAGATAGATTTGATCACGACAATTTCGAGTTGATAACGGCTGTGGTCGATTCAACATTCTTGAAAACTATAGAGCCAGTTCTCTTCTGCTTGTTATCTGTTGCTTGGAGTTTGTCTCTTTGGTTGGTCAGCACTGCAACTTGATTTTCCATTGATTGGATTTCCGATTGAAGTAGGGGGACGTCGATGTAGTATCGTTCCAACCATAAATTGCATTGGTCACAAGTCGGCTGTGAGGGGTTCGAAAGAGCAGGTGAGGGTTTGATTACATTGCCAACAGTTTCGTTAGGCAATTTGATACAAGAGTAGCTAGGATTACTTCTTAGGCAAGGGGGAAGATTCGACATGAAATCATAAGGTGGTTCGGGGCATAAACCCTGTGAGTAAGGATACTCGTTGGCTAGGAAACGTTCTCTGTCAGAGTCTAGATCCTCATTTAAGATTATAGGTTTCTTCTCAACCGAGGGTTTAGGCTTATTCCTGGCCATTCTTGAAATCATCCAAGCATTATTTTTACCCTTTTCATAGGCCGTAGGGTTTGCCTTGGTCTTTTTGCTCACAGGTCTCATAAAAGTCTCAGTCTTCTCAGTCATAGCATTAGGTAAGTCAACATCAGGGTTGGCTGAGCGTTTGGGAGGAGGCACAAGGGTGTGGAAGGGAATAGGCGGCTCGACCTTGGTTTCATTCACCATAGGCTTATCAACCTGGACAGGGTTTGTATCATCAAAACCATTTCGAGCGATGAAATATCTCCAACTATCACCATGTAAATTCAAGTGATAAACAATGATAAGTTTAATAAGTCCATGGTGGAACAGGCTACTGTCGGCCTTCTTTCTTTTAAACCTTTTCGACATTTTATATAGGCTACGCTGAAAGAAAAAGGGCATATTCAATGGGTATCCCATAAAATTCATTAACAAACATAGGTGGTAGAGAAACACGAGTCCATATCAACCTTCACAGATCACGAACTGTTTGACTATTATGAAAAGGTCATGCCATCGTGGTTTGAGCATGGATATGGGCATACCTCTATCACAAGAGGTGACTTTGCGCGATACGAACAGAAGTGGCCAAGGCACCTCTTCCACTTTCAAATTTTTGAACCAATGCTGGCCTATGGAAGGTAACCCTGTAGCGGAACTAATAAACTCCTCATCGATTTTCAACTGGATGTCTCCCACCTTGGCTCTACAACCATCAAACATTAGGGTGAACTGCTGTTCCACACAGAGATTAAAACCCTTGAATCACTACACAAAGGTGAGCCATCTGTTAGCCTCCATGTCTTTCTGAGCATTGTCAAATAATAGCAAGGCTTGGTTTCCGTTTGGTTCGATCTGCACCACAGGTGCCATGGAGCCGAGCTCACGGTAAGTCCAGGGTTTGGTTCATAGCATACACAGGAGAAGAGTGCATGAAGGGTTACTCAGGCTAACAGAGGTGAACAGGAAAAAGGGATAGGCATAAATTCCATCGTACGAAGGTGTTGGAGTTTATCTCTGCCATGCATAATAGTTATTGCCAATAGTACCACCATCATCTTATAGCTGTTCTATCCATCATACCATAGTTTAAAAATCACGTCACTTGGTCGACCAATGAAACCAATGGTAAATGTATAAACGAACGCACACAATGTATTGTAACAGCTCATATCAAGAGTTTAATCAACGTACCAATGGGTCTTCATATAATCAAAATGCCAATAGTTATGAAAACACAAACATAGGTATCATATTAAAAGATATATATGAAAGATTTAACCCTAACCCCTATGTATTTTCATGGAACCAATGGTCAAGTAGGTGAAAATAAAAAAAACATGTAAATCCAAATGCCAATGCGTTACAAACTCAATGAAACCAAATTACATAATGAATCGAAGCATGAGTACCGATCAAAGGACCTTGCCAACTGTATAATGATAAATAAAAGGTAAGCTCAATAGGCATATCGACAAAAGAGATGACAAAATCTCAAATAGTGCTTTTAATGCGACTTTGAAAGACGAAGTTTTCACGCTTACAATCGTGAAAACAAAGTGAAGGTAAAGGTGCAAATGTCACAGAAAATAAAAATGTCATTTATTTGAAAATTGCGACGAAAAATTGATGTTTTTAAAACATTGGTGTAGGAAGCTTATAAAGCAATGGGAAAATGTGAATTGGCTGCCAACAATGGCGACAGACTGGTAGAAGAAGTTATCTCTGCCAAAAGGAACAAATTCAGATTAGGATAGCAAAGAAAATTTCAACTCAAAAATAACAACCAGAAAATCGTATAAACATCATCATTAACCAACTTTTCTAGCAGTGTTTTAAAAGATGAAAACTGATAATAGTCTTAAGATCAGCGAGTCACGATATTAAAGATAAAATCTCCAATACTGTTGGCATAGCCACTACTGCCAGCATGCGTCCATATCCTTGACAGGGTTTCCATTTAACCCACTCTGACATCTGTATCTTGCCAAGAAGTTCTAGATCAGAATAAAGGACATTAAAGAGGTTTCTTATTTACAAATTTTCATATACCCGACATTGCTTCGCTGCCAGCGAGCCTATTCAGTACCCCGATGAAGTTGTCTTGGCGTCATGCATGCATTTACCCGCTGCCAGCAGACCTGTTCAACATCCAGACAGGTTTACAAGCACTTCCCACAGCTCTTCTTAATAATTTATTTTGTTTTGTTTTTCATAGATATATAGCTGAGCGGGGTGACGCAGAAAATCATGATTTTTTAACATATTTTTTCAGACCTCATCAGAATTTTTTAGAACTATCCTTTATTTAGATCCAGAGATGTTTTATTTACAAAAACAACTTCCTAAGATAGGGATACATCTTCTGAGTCATTCCTTTACGGAAAAGGGACAGCATAAAAAGATAATAGATGATCATGACAGGCTTTACACAGAGATCGAAATCAGTCAACTTCTTTCAAACAATAGACTTTTGCAACATAGATATAAATTTCAGAAATATACCACTGATGTTTATACAAATTTCTCAGAAGTTATTTCAGCGAAGGAATTTCTTATCATCTTTGTCTGAAGAGATCAGTGTACAGGTATGTGTATTTTTGAAAAACACAAGCTAATAAATTCAAAAAAAAATAAAAAACAAAAGCAAACGAAAAAGAAAAATAAAAGAAAATTATGTACATAATATACAAGGGTTGTTATCAAGAAAAGTATTTTTTCAGGGCTTTGCCATTCACCGGATAGGTGTCAAGATTCCCTTCAAGATTCTGCAATCGAAAAGAATTGGGACCCAACTTTTCAGCAATTAAAAATGGCCCAAGCCATAAGTTTTGAAATTTTTTGTGCTCTCCTTTTCCCTCATGCGATTTGTCCCATTTCATTACGAGATCACCTACTTCAAAATTCCTATCAGAAGCAGAATTAGAATTGAACCAACTTTTAACCAATTGTTGATGTTGATATAACTTACGTTTAGCCTGGGCTCTTACTTCTTCTAGCTTCATCAAAGTGTTAATTCAGTTTTCTAGAGGGGGACAATCTTCTTCTTGGACTTTCTACGACAATTGAAGTGAAGGAAGAAGAATGTGAGGTGGCAGAATTGTTTCTCTGCCATAAACAAGAAAAAAGGGGGAGTTGCCTATAGCAACTTTTGGCATTACCCTATCAGCGCATAGTGCGTTTAGCAGTGTATTGTGCCAATTTTTGTGATTTTCAACCACCATTCTCTTGATGATTTTAATTAAGTTCTTGTTTGTTGATTCTGCCAATCCATTGCCCTGGGGGTAATAGCTAGCAGAATATTTCATCTTAATTCCTTTTTCCAAAGAGAACTCGCTCATCTCAAGAGAGGAAAAGTAAGAAGCATTATCGAATACTAAACAATCAGGGATACCGAAACGAGTGATAATATTCGAGTTTATAAAGGAAATTACCTGATTGGTGTTAATAGTTCTTAACGCAGCAGCTTCAGACCATCGGGTAAAGTAATCTATGGCTGTCACAATAAACTTGTGCTATTGTGAGGACGGGGGGTTTATTGGACCTATGATATCAAGGCCCCACTGCTCAAAAGGAGAATCTACTTAAACGAGCTGCAAAGGAAAGGCTGGTTTTTGTAACCGCCCTGATGCTCTCCCACAGATGATACATTTACGACAAAAGGCATGGGCATCTATAAAAAGCGTGGGCCAATAATAACTAACTCTCATAACCTTATGAGCAGTGGTGTCACCACCAAAATGACCGCCAGCTTTTCTTGCATGCAACTCTAGCAAGACTTTTTCTGCTTCGTCTTTTTCAAGACAGTGCATCAGTACGCCGTCAAAACTTTGAAGAAACAGGATACCATTAATCAAATGAAAGGAGGCATACTTTAACCTCAACGCTCTTCTTTTAGGGGGATCTAAGTGACGAGGGGCTGACCCATGTTCAAGACAAAATCTTATATCGTCATACCAAGGACTGACAGAGTTTTGTGCGCAACAGATTAAACTTTGATCGCATTGTACTAGGTTTGATGTATCGCTTTCTTCTTGTTGTCTTGCTGCTGAATCAACAACTAACTTGCATAAACCTTGGCCTCTTACTATCTGAGCTGGGGTGATTTCTAATTCATACTCCTACAAGGAGGTGACCCAGTTAGCTCTCTTTTCTCTGAGTTCCTTCTGCACTAACAAATTCCTAACAGCTCGGTAGGGGACAATGACTTTTGTCCTATAATTCAAAAGATAGGACCAGAAGTGCTTAACTGCTTGGAAAATAGCATAGGCTTGCCGATCTACCATTGGGTAATTAAGTTCAGCACCTTTGAAAGTGGAGCTCATAAAAGAGATGGGTACTTCATTGTTCTCGGCATTCTTTTGGGTTAGGATGACGACATAGGAACGGTCAAAGGCAAAAGTGTAAAGTGTAAAGTCTTGAGAAAAATCCTTGTTCATGAGAGACAGAGCATCTATAATGGCCTTATTTATTGCATTGAAAGCCTGATTTTCTAGGGGTCCCCAGTGATATGGAGTGTCTTTCTTAATTAAGTTCTGCAAGGGTCTGACCATTTTGGATAAACTGGGGACAAATCTTCTCACGAAGTTAATTTGGCCTAAGAAATACTGCATAGATTTTTTGGATGTAGGAGGGGCAAGTTTTGTGATGACTTGAGTCCTTTCGCGGTCAATAATCATCCCTTCACTAGACACAATGAATCCCAAGAGTTTACTCTGTTCTACTGCAAAGATGGATTTTTTGGGATTTAAAGAGATGTCGTATTTACGACATCGCAGTAGGACGACTCGTAAGTGAGCTAGATGATCGTTTTTATTTTTAGAAAATACAGTCACATCATCTAAGTAAACTACGATGGAATGATTGATTAAGCCTCAGAAAGCAATATCCATTTCTCTCTGAAAGGTGGCACCAACATTAATCAATCCAAAAGGCATTTTGTGATAAGCATAAGTGCCCCATGGAGTACGGAAGGTAGTTTTTAATTGGTCTGGTGGAGACATCAGGACTTGGTTGTATCCTGAGAAACCATCTAGTAAATATAGCCTCTCGGAACTAGATACCTATTGAAGGATTTGTTCCATGGGTGGGATAGGATAGTTGTCTTTATCAGACGCTCTATTGAGGTTTCGGAAATCTACGCAGAGTCAGATTTCCCCATTTTTTTTCCGAACTGGGACAAGGTTAGAAACCCATTGAGTGTGCCTAACAGGAAAAATTATTTTAGCATTAAGGAGCTTATTCAATTCTTTTTCAATGGTCGGTTCCAGTTTAGGGTGCATTTTTCTCAGTTTTTGTTGAAAGGGTAAGGTTTGGGGTTTCATCGGGATGACATGTCGTATGATGTTAGGGTCGAAAATTTTGAGGTCATCATACGTCCATGCGAAGACATCTTTAAATTCTTTGAACAATTTAATAAATGCAGCTTTTTCTTGTTGTGAAGACCCTAACCCTAAATTAATGCACTGAGGATTTTCATTAGTTCCTAAGTTCACTTTTTCATAAGATAACGAGGAGCTATTGGTTTTATAGTTGACCGTCTTATTAAATTTATCTTGGAGATCATAAAAATTCTCTAATCTAACTACAGATTTAGGGATCGAGTTTACCATATCCGATGAAGATTCAGGAGTTCTCGGATCTCGTATTACCATGAAATCATGCAAATTGTCATCGTGCATATGTTCGTCTATCACCGCGCCTTGAAAAGTTTCTTCCATGTGCAGAAATTTAATAATATGTTGATCATCGTAAAAAACTCTCCAGTTCGTGATGCTGTCGGGAACGGATGGCCGAAACAACAACTCAATGGAGAATGTGTCAGGGGAAAAACCTTCTGCATGTAGAAGTTTAGAAGCTGCATTAGCTAATAAATCTGCTTCAGAGTTATTCAATCTAGGAATAGAATTTATATTGAAAGCGGAAAATTTATTCATTAAATTCCATACCTCAGATTGGTAGCTTTTGAGATGCGAAGACAGACAGTGGATAGAATCTCTTACTTGTCTAACCACTATTTCAGAGTCGCCAAAGTCGGTTAAATTTTGAATGTTCATATCGAAATCTTTTCTGAGACCTTGCAGTAAAGCTTCATATTCTGCAGTATTGTTAGTACATTCAAATTCGAACCTACATGCTATCAATGTTTTGTTACTTGTCAGATCGATAATGACGCAGCCTGCTCCAGCTCCTTCTTTGGACTTTGACCTGTCAAAATAAAGAGACCAAATTTGATTTCCATTGGGTACATGAGACCGTTGCGTAGAAATTGTTGGCTACATATACGCTACAATATCAGATTGTTGTTCTGGATTGGTGATAGGTGAAGCCTCACCCATGAAATTGCCGAAGAAGGTGTCCATCCCTTGTACTTCGGGTGAATCGACAGAAGGTGTAAATGGTTCGTTGGGATCGTTCAAATATGTGACTGTGAACTTAAGGTAGCGCTCACGATTTACTTTCATTTTATTAGGCTTGTTGTTGTCTGGAAGCCACAGATGAGACCAATCTGTCGCGAAATAACCATGTAGCTACCCTGACCAGTCCCTGCTTAAAAACAGACCATACACTTCTGGAATATCCACAACAGTTATATCAATAACTTGATGAACTTTGGGGTTAGACAGTAATCTAATAAGCACATTCTTGAGTTCGCCTATAACTTTAACATTTGTCTGATCAAGTTGTATGATTTTTAAAGTCGAGGGTTCAACTTCAGCGTTAATATTTTGCCAAACAGACCAAGACATCACATTCGATGACGCTCCCGAGTCTACCATACAATTGTGCACATTTCTATTAAAGATCTTGAAAGTTAATAGAAAAGGAGGTACATTTTTGTGAGTACTAAGAGTAGTAGCTTGTGGCTTTTTACTCGCGGTTTCTAAAGCTACTTTATCTATGTTATTTACATTATTTACAGTACTTACAGGAAGGCTTTCTTTATCTTGAGGATCAACATTATTTTTAGTGGAATTATTCTGAGGAACTTTGTTTTGCACAACCTTGTTACCATTAGAATTACCATTTTTGCCATTCTCTGAAATATTTTGCAACATTTTTTGAAGCAGAAATGGAAATTTCAATAACTCATAAATAGAAATGTTAGCCCTAAACTTTTTAAGATCGTCAACAACATCATAATCTAAGTTGGGGTTCACATTACTCTGTTTAGTCTCAGCTGATTTATATGGCTTTGGAGGCGAAGTTGTAGTGTTTTCGGAAGAAGGTTTGTTTTTTGTCTTACTCCTAGTGTTATAGGGATGCACTGTCTTGAAGTTAGCTTGGAAGATGTTATCCGAGAAGTGTCCAAAAATGTTTGGAGAAGACTCTTCTTCTTGAATTGTCTCTTGTTCAACTACCTCCTGAGGGATCTCAGGGGGCATCAAGTTATCTTGGGCTTCTATAATAGTTTGAAGGGCGCATTGCAAACTTTCTAGATTTAGGCCTTCGGTGGTTGGATTAGGTTAGTTGGTAGAAAAAGGCCTCCAGAATGGGGGTTTGTAAGTCCCTTTACTCGAGGAAGTTTCTTCAGTCGACCTTTTTAAGTCTATAACTTGATTTGATAGTTTTTGAACAACTTTAGTTAATTTTTCTAAATCAGAGTTTTTAGGTTGTGTTTTATTTTGAGTAGGTCTGGGAAGGATCTCGATCTTGTTTTTGGAAGAAGAACTAGTCTCAGTTTCATTGCTAGAAGAGTCTTTAATACTAAGTATGTCTTTTTCAATCTGGTTGGCCTCCTCGAAGGCCTCTAACAACGTGACTTTCTTAGATAGTTTAACCCAAATAGCTATACTTTGATGCAAAGATTTAGTGTAGTAAGCTATTATAAGACTCTCGGCACGCATGGAATCCGTAGGGATTCGGTTTTTAAGTGTTAAGAATATTTGATTAAAGTCTTTAACTTTTTCTTTTGGGTTCATTCTTAAGCTAGAAAGATCCATGACTAGGACTTTCGGAGGTTTACCATCTCCGAACGTTTCCAAAAAGCATGACTCAAACTTTTCCCAAGACACAATGGTATGAGGTTGCTGGGAAAAGTACCATGTGGATGAATTACCCTCAAAAGTATATGGGAACAACCTACAAACAACATCTTCATGTTCGACATTGTGGAGTCTTATGGATAACATAAAAATTTTAATGTGATCTTCAACGATCTGTTCTGAGTCAGGATCAAACTTGGGAAGCCATTTCTCTCGATGATTAGGTAAAGGATATTGAGCTCCAGGTACAACTACGACATCCTGATCAAGCCACAGTCTAGCGGGGTTGTTCTGATTTGCCATTGGGCTAGTGGGTGTGGAAGGCCGAGAAGGGGAATTTCCTTCATCAAAGGAATCTCCTCCAGAAGAGGAAGGAGATGATGGAGGTGGTGAAGGGGGCATCGCAGATCCTCCTACAGCAGGATTTAAGATTGGATCTAAAGGATTGACAGTAGGATTGGTGCCTCCTAATTGTTCTCTGATATCAGAGAAATCCAAAGGTTGGCCCCACGGATGGTTAGGTTGCCTCAAACAGGCTAAGGCACTATGTGTTTTAATAATATATTGACGAACAATCTCTTGTATGTCACCACCTGTAGGATTAGGGGTTGTTGGCTCAACTGTGATCTATGGATCGTCGGTTGAAGTAGTTGTTGTTTGAAGGGGGATATTATTGTTTGAATGGCTTCTAGTCACAATACGTGAATGATTAGGGGGTGGAGGAGTCTTGCAACTGCTGAGTGCCATTAATTAAGTTCAGGCCCTCCTTCTAGCGCCGTTTGTTGGCGGGTGAAATTGATCGTCTGTCAACTGGAAGAGTGGAACCGATCCGGGGTTGTCTAATAACCCAAGCCATTTGGAATGAACCACCCTGACGGGTTTAGCAGCTCTATTAGACGATCTAAGGTCCTAAGAAAACAAAAAAGAAAAACTATTCTAAACTAACTAAAAACAAATAAAACAAACTAATAAACTAATCTAACTAAAACTAACTATTAAACAAACTAAACTAATCTAA
>SNQJ01S0100325.1:0-25649 GCA_010110895.2 Picea sitchensis | reverse complement strand
CCCACGGTTAAAGGCAGAAAGGTCGGGGGGGTCTGATATGCCCTGTCAACTGTAGATATGAGTGCTCGATTATTGACCAATGATATTAGCATTCCATTATTCTAACTTATCTTGTCCTTCCACTTTTGAATGATCTGACAGCTAAAATTTACTTCGGATGATCCGACGGTCGAGGATTTATTTCGACTCTCTGGTTCTCCAGACTTTGGGGATTTCAACAAACCGACACTATGGATCAGATGACCCAGATTCAGTTCGGATGATATGATGCTTGAGTTATTCTTCAGATGATCTAATGACGAAGATTTACTTCAAATTATCCAATGGTCAAGAATGTATTTCGTCTCTCCGGCTCTCCGGGCTTCAGGGATTTCAAATCTCAAACTAAATTCTTGAAATGAGATTTTTCCTTAGCGTAACCTCCTCACATATTTAGACCCGAAATGAATGGCGTTCATTGGATCAAGATCTTAGATAAACTTCTTGATCTGTCTGTGATGCATATTTTATTTGTATTAAATCCAATGACTCTCCATATTTGCTTATCCTATCCGTCCATTTAATTCGATCTGACGGCTAACGGAAATTTAGGTGATCGAGATCTTAGATCTTTGGTCCTCCTCATGAGATTATGATTTTCCTATTTTCCATCGTCATTGTTGTTCTTTCCATCAATGACAAGAACACTCTTCCTATAAAACATGCCAACAAGATTACATTTGGAGAAAATTAATCTTGGGAAAACAAGTTTGGTTCAGTTAGCCACTGGAACCAAAATAAGAATCCATGACATGGTCAAAAGTTGTTCCATAAGTATTAATAGCATGAATACTAGTATTGATCTAAATATCATACCATTGGGGTCTTATTGTATTCTGATTGGAATAGATTGGTTGGACAAGAATCATGTTTTCCTAGATTGTCATAACAAGGCATTTACATGTCTTGATGGAAATGGAAAATAGAGCACTATTAAAGGAGTTCCAAGACCCATCTCTATAAGGGAGATTTCATCCTTACAACTAAAAAGATGTTTTAGGAAAGGATGTCAATTGTATGCATCTCATGTGCAAGAGCCATAAAATACAAAGGGGCCAAGCCTCAAAGATTCCTCAGTACTACAGGAATTTTAAGATGTATTCTAAGAAATACCTGGATTGCCACTAACAAGGGAGATGGATTTATCAATTGATTTAGTTCCAGGAGCTTCCCTGGTGTCCAAACCACCTTATAGAATGAGAACACCAAAGTTAAAAGAATTACAAATGCAGTTGGAGGAATTGTTGAAGAAAGGGTACATACGTCCAAGTGTTTCACCTTGGGGAGCACCAGTACTTTTCGTCAAAAAGAAAGATGGAACCTTGAGGTTGTGTATTGACTTTAGACAACTAAACAAGTGAACTATAAAGAACACGTATCCTCTACCCCGAATTGATGACCTCTTTGATCAACTAAGAGGAGAAATTATATTATCAAAGATTGAATTGAGGGAATGATACCATCAGGTAAGAATCAAGGAAGAAGACATTCATAAGACAACCTTTAGGACTAGGTATGGGCATTATGAATTTGTATTGGTTCCATTTGGACTGACCAATGCACCAGTTGTCTTCATGTGCTTAATGAATGACATATTTAGAAATTATTTGGATAAGTTTGTCATAGTATTCTTGGATGAAATAATTATCTATTCTAAGTCTGAAGAGGAGCATGAACATCACTTAAGACTGGTATTGCAGGTACTGAGAGAACATCATTTGTATAACAAGTTGAGTAAGTGTTATTTTTATCGAAAGAAAATCCATTACTTGGGACACATTATTTCAGAGAAGGGAATAGTAGTAGATCCAGAGAAGATCAAATCCATTAGAGGATGGACAACACCCATAAATGTGTCATACGTCAGATATTTTATGGGATTAGTTGGCTACTACAGAAGGTTCATAGTAGGGTTCTCTAAGATTGTTCATCCCATCACTTCTTTGCAAAAGAAGTGAAGTAAATTTCAATGGACACTCAAGTGTGAAAATAATTATAATCTGTTGAAGGAATTACTTACTAATGCACCTGTGTTAAATAATGTTGACCCAAAGGAAATTTTTTTGGTATGTACAGATGCATGTAACGAAGGACTTGGGGGAGTCCTCACGCAAAATGGACAAGTCATTGGATGTGATTCCAGAAAGCTTAAGGAACATGAGAGGAACTATTTCACGCATGAATTGGAACTTTCTACCATTGTTCACGACTTGAGGATGTGAAGGAATTATCTCATGGGGAATAAATTTGAATTAAGGACATACCACATTGGCCTGAAGTATCTTTTTGAACAACCAACATTGAATGCCAGGCAAACAATATGGCTTGAATTTTTAATTGAATATGACTTCGATATCAATCATATCAAGGGCAAGGAGAATAAAGTTGTCGATGGAATTTGTAGAAGAGTGCATACCATGCATGCTACTGCTGTCAGTATGCATCAGTCAAACTTGAAGAGAAGAATTTTAGATGGTCTTGTTATAGACCAGCATTACCTACAAATAAAGGAAAGATTACAGAAAGGAGATGTACAACATAAAATAAAGGAGTATGAGATAAAGGAAGATGGATTTCTCATGCATAAAAATAGAATCTATGTTCCTAGCTCCAGAGAACTGAGGAATTTGGTACTGAAGGAAATGCATGATGTTCCTTATGTTTGACATCCAGGTTACCAGAAAATAATTACAGTAGTAAGAAGCCAGTTCTTTTGGCCAGGAATGAATAAGGATGTTTCTGATTACATCGCTCGATGTATGTAATGTCATAAGATGAAGGATGAGCATAGGAACCCAACGGGTTTGTTGCAACCATTGCCAATCCTAGAGAAGAAATGGGAAGTGATCACCATGGATTTCATCACAGGATTACCCAGAACAAATAAGCAACATGATTCAATCATGGTGGTGGTTGAAAAATTAACAAAGGTTGCTCATTTTGTGCCTATGAAGACAATGCATACATAGGCTAATATTGCAGAAATTTTCATGAAGAAAATTGCTAGGTTGCATGGGATACCTAGGACAATTGTCTCGAACATAGATACAAAGTTTACCTCCAATTTTTGGAGGGGATTGTTTAAAGGATTTGGCACAAATCTAAACTTTAGAAAAACATATCATCCTCAGACATATGGGAAAATAGAGAGAGTCAATCGAATAATTGAAGATATGATGAGAATGTATGTGATGGATAAGCCATCTAAGTGGGAAGATTACTTACACTTGGTTGAGTTTTCATATAATAATGGTATCAAGCTTCATTAAGAATGAGCCCATTTGAAGCCTTCTATGGTAGGAAATGTGATACTCTAGTAAGTTGGGACAACCCAACAGATAGAGTGGTACTTGGGCCGGAGTTTCTCAAGGACATGGAAGACCAGGTGGTTAAGATCAAGCATAATTTAAGGGAAGCTCGAGATAGAAAGAAAGTTTATGCATACAAGAGAAGGACAACTAGATAATTTAAATTAGGGGGAAGCCCAAGAAAATCTCTTTGAAATTGGGTAGTTGTACAAAGTTGGCAGCCAAATGTTGTGGTCCATTTGAAATATTGGATAGAATAGGGCCAGTTGCATACATGCTTGCATTTCCTACTTCCATGAATGTGCATAATTTATTTCATGTATCTTTACTAAAGAAATGTGTACATAACCCTAACCATGTTATTGATTGGCATCTGATTCAGGTAGAGACAAAGGGATATTTTTAGGTTCAGCCAGTGCGGGTATTGGACAGAAAAGTCAAAATGCTCTGGAATCGAGTTATAGAGCTAGTAAAAGTTCAGTGGACCTGCTAGGTCCTAAAGATGCTACCTGGGAGCATGAAGATTCCATGCAGGCAGAGTACCTGAAACATTTTGAATAAATTTGACATTTGGATCTCTATTTTGTATATGCGCTGAGGACAATGCCAAAATAAGGGGGAGGGGATGTAACACCCCAGGATTTGAACCCCCATTTTAAATTATATATTGTTACAATGTTGAGAGGCTAGGGGGCCCAAACAATTATTAAAAGGACAGTGTGCCGAAGACATGTAATGTTTTCTAATATTATTAATAATAAATACATGGCTAGTTACTAGACGGACAAGGACTAGAGTTATAGGGGGCTATGATTAAACAAGAGAGGGGGCTTGAGGGGCCAAGTGTTTATTACTATGTTAATTACCCTTTTTTCCTAAGGGAGGGGATCAGTTAAGTGAGCTTCTTGGGGAAGGCCAGGAGGTTCTTGATTCCCCACGAAGTTACTTAAACCCACCTCTGGTCTGATAGGGGGCTTCAACTGATGGCTTGTTCACTAATTTTCCTGTATGTTCATTCATTTCCCTCACGCACTTTCGTGCACTCACTCACCCATCCATTGATCCATCATCATCCACATCTTAGCTTGGTAAATGGAACCAAACTGTTGAATATTTTCCATGGGATAGTTGGTTGTAATGGTCGTTGGTGAAATCCATCCATGACTTGGGGCCTGAATGTCTAAGATGCATTGGCCAGTGCCTTGTTTTGCTCACAGCTGCAAGTCCTAAGAGTTCCAACATTGATATTCTAGACCAGATGTGCTGGAGGCCTTGGAAAAAGGAGAAGGACTACCTGAGGGACTATGTGGCAAAGAAGGGTGGAGGTCCATTCTCTTGGGTGGTACAGGCTGGGTGGAAGAGAGTTGGGTACTTGGATTGTTGTGGGTGTTAGGAAACCTATGAGAGCTTGAGAAATGACTGGTTTGGGAAACCAAGTGCACTATGGAACCATCCTTGTGGACTCATAGCCTTGGATCAGGGGTGATACTGTTGTTGAGATTTGGATTAGTGGTGTCTATGGTTGAGTGGAACGTCCTTGGTCTGCAGCCAGTTGGTGTCACCTTTTTATGAAGATAAGTGTTCTCTGTTGTGATATTATTATCTTTGTATGAATGTATTTTGTTGTGTATTTTAATTATCCTTTAACTAAATCTTAGATTATGCATTCTTGTTAGATATGCTGTGCATGTCGCTAAATATTGTATCTTATGTGTTCTTATTAATTAAAGAAGGTATCGTTAAGAGTACGAAGTCCAAGGGTGGGCTTGAAGGTAGCATCCCCCAGAACTGTGGGTGGATGGGAATGTTACAAGAACCCTTCCTGACCTACAATTTCTCAAAACCAAACTTTCTTGGAACCTTGGTCTCAAATGCCGCAACCAACCACTGCCAGTCTAGTCACTGCAAGTCATACTGGCATTATATCACCCACCTTTGCTAGTCATGTTGGAGATTGGTCGAAAACCTTTGCAAGTCATGTTGAATACCAGAAACCAACCACTGTAAGTCATGTTGGGGGCACAAATCTAGTCACTTCTAGTCACATTGCACATACATTAACAACCTCTTCTAGTCATGTTGGGGATCCATCATCAACCTTTGCTAGTCATGTTGAAGGTTTGTCACCAACCTACACTAGTCATGTTGGGAATTCATCACCAACCTCTGCAAGTCATGTTGGATATTTTATACTAGCCTCTACAAGTCATGTTGGGAGCATGTCACAGGACATTGCAAGTCATGATGGGGGAATTCATATGATTGAGAATCCTAGACATATAATACATAATCCCATGTTCCCTTTTAGGCTTTCCAAAGGAGATCACCTTACTTGTTTGTGCCTTGCTACTTTTGTGGTATAAGAAGTGTGGTCCTTTCCTGGGGGCCCTTCAGGTTCTAAGTCTTCTTTGGTTTCCCAACATTCTAGTCCTTCTTTGGTTGATGAAATGGTCACGTCGATGCAATATTTGGCTAACGTCCTCTTCATTTTAGGGGTGATGCATCTCTTGACCTTGTTGTCTCACATCTTGTTCAACCAACAGTCATGTTAATGAAATCTTCGACCAACACCACTCCTATTTTGGGGGGTATTTCATCTCTTGACCTTATTGTCTCACATCCTATTTAACCAATGGTTGAAGAGGTGGTCATGACGATGCAATATTTTTTCAATCCCACTCTTCTCTTGGAGAGTGACAAGTATAAGGAAGTAACATTGTCAATGCAAACTTCGGTTAATCCCACTCTTCTTTTGGAGAGTGATGCATATTTCGACCACGTCCTTAGCATTTATAGTCCTATACCTTCTAAACAAGAGATAATTCCACTCTCTTCGAGTATGTTCCCTCCAAGTCCTAGGGTGGTTTCCTTTGATTGGAATGATCTTGTAGAGCCTCGACTTCCTTCTTCTACACCCTTCTAGATAAGGGGAATTATTCGATATATTGTAGATAAGGTAACCTCTGTAAGTATTTTATCCTCCTCAACTTGGAAAGATTTGGGTTTTCCCAAGCTTGTGTCAACTATCTGTGAGTTGTTGACTTTCGACAAAATTCCCTCATGGGAGCCATGGCATCCCCCATGATATTTTGCTTAGAAAAACATCCCCAAGTCTTTCTTAAGCTATTTTTTGACTCTCTCAAAAAGAGAAAAGATTGTTGGTGAACTTGTCTCTTTCACACTCATTAATTAGATCTAAAAGAATGTTTATTTTGTGTAATTTTAACCCTTTTTCAGACCAAGTAGACTAATTTTGAAAAATGAATACTCTAGCCACAAGTGGATAGAAGAGTTCTCCTGGGTATTATTTTATAATTTTTCGGGCCTAAGGGACTAAATTTATGAAAAAATACATTCTTTGGAGTTAAGTTGTAATTTCATCTCATTCTCTTGCTTGTAGTATTGAGCCTATTTCTAGTTCCCACTTTCGCATTATAAGCCTATTATCTTAGCAGTTTGCATCATCATCCAAGTAGAGACTTCTTTATTTCCTTTTCACCTTTTCACCTTGACACCCTGTACCCTACAAAGAAACATTCCCCCAAGTGTCCATATCTTGCATGCACCTCCTTGCATTGAGAATAGGTATGCTCCACTATTGGAACTAGTTTCTTATTCATGACACTCTTTTCCCATATATCATAACATTCATTTTTCTATGAAAAACAAAATATGGGCGGGAAAATAATATTATCTCATATTGGCAACAGTCGTGTCGCCTTTGAACAGAACACAAGATTTTGATTCCACTTGTCATCCAAAGTTTGGGTTTAGCATGACCTTAGGAATTTTAGCTCATTACTTATAGTTTACTCCTCCGACTGGTTACTCTTCCAGTCCCCATGGAGATTTTGATTGGTTCCTCCTACATCACAAAGTTTCATTATCAAGTCTATGCTGCCAGAGTCCTCCATATGTCTCATGCTCTTGTTCAAAGGATGTTTATCATCTTGTGTTGGAAATTTCTTAGAACTCTTGACTTTTCATGTCGGCCATGCCCTTAGTGTGTCTCATAATTACATGAAGTTGTAGTCCTACCATCCACCCTAGTCCTACTTTCATTATGGGTAGGTAAACTTGAACCCAAAAGTCAACATCGCCTCATTGGTCGTTGACTCGAGGGTTTCCCTTATGTTCGACGGCAATAAATCTATTCACACATTAGGATTCTTGCAGTGTCATGGATTCCATTATCTTTATTGGTGGTTTCCTCTCCTTTTTTGGTAGTTTTCATTATTGGTTTATATTCAGAGGGACTTTTTCATGCACTTCTTACATCTGGTGCATGTGAAACACACACAATGTTGTTGGTTCATGAACATGTTCTTCATTTGAGTTCCTACAAATCATTAAGCTACTTATTTGTTCCTCGTGTTGACTGATGAGATATGACTTAATGATATCCTTTCAATGGGTCTCCTTCCATCAACTTCAACTCATCTATTCTAGAAATGAGGACTAGAGTCCTATGAGTACCTAGAAGCTTGCAGTAATTAGTGGCAGGTTCTCTCGCCATCGACAGTTGGGAATACATCAATGTCTTCTAATCGATGGATTTTTCAAGTGTTTGACCTCAACTCATTTATTCACACTTGTAAGAATGTACTTGATGTCTTGATACCTACTTTAATTATCGGTAGTTTGTTTCACATTTTTTAACGATATACCGTAATGAGCAATAATCAAATGAAGTCTCGTTGTGGTCGACCTCAACTCCTTTCGTCATATGATGTATAATTTCACCTTTGGCGGATCATGTAGAAGACTTGAAGACATTATTTCATAGTCGCATATTTCCTGAGCTATTGCTATCATTCATTGGACCAGTACATTTGTGACTTCAGTGATCATGGGAGATCATAGTGTACTCCATTGTATACAAATATCTTCAAATTGATTATGAGACTGGTTTTCACTGGGCCTTATTCATGATTATGGCAACCTATGGCATGTATCTACCTTTGTATTTCATATTCATTGCCATGAACAACAATTTGGTATATTTCCACATGGATATGCAGTGTAATTCAAATTGGCATCCATGTGCACAAAGTCATTATGGATTGTAATATTCTTATCAACAACTAGTTCATCTAGTTGGTTCTCCATTACTCCACTTCTAGGAATTATAATGTATTTTTTCCATCACAGATACTCCTCCGACCTCACACATTAGGGGGCATCTGTTATATAAATATTTGTCTCACCCCATGCAACTTTCTCAGAAGTCTTTTTTCGTTTCCCTATCCAGAATTGAAGTCCCTTTTTGCAATTCCCAGAGATACAAATTTTATTTTTCCACATATACATTCCCTAACATATATGCAACATGCATATACATAGGTTGTACCATTACAACCCATGTACATAAGGTTTTGTGCCCAAAATTAAAAATGGTGTCAGGTTTCCATGTCACGTTATGCGATCCATGATCCTTGACCCTCCATATACTGGAAACATTCCAACTCGGCCCTTTAGTTCCATTTGAAGGCTATAAATGGACAATCTCCAAGATGTGGAAGAAGGGAGAGTATTCAAATTTGAGAGAAAAGTTACTCTGGAGAAATTATTCACTTCATATTGAGTTTCCATCCCTTTGTCCTTTTAAGTCTGAACACATTGTTCAACCCCTAAGTTCTTCCCTCTTTGATGGAGAACCTAATTGTCTCTCTTATATGAGCTTTATTTTGGTGGAGGACCAACTGGAAGGGGCTTAGATTCTTGGTTCTGAGATGTGCCAACACAGACGTATGTCATTCATACACTTTTGTTGATCATATTTTAATAGAAATACTCTTTTCTCGTCCAATTGATGTCTTGCAAATATCTGAATTGTTATTCCATGGGAATATATGTTATGAATATTTATGGATTATGATATTATATGTGCTAAATATATATATTATTACCATATGCTTCTGTATCTTGGTTGTTGAGACAAGTTGCAGGTGGTATTCTTCGAACATCCGGATGATGTAGGATATTTATCTTGTCTTGTTAGCATCTTTGTTTATATAACATACTTGAGACTAGAGTTGATTTCTACAGTCATTCTGTCTGTTTTGGTTTACCCCATGCCATAGAGTGATTTTCCTCGTAACATCAAGGGTTCAGGGAACTGTGTCCAAGGTGGGGGGAGTTGCATCTATTCTCTACATGATATTTGGTTGTCTAATGTTGCAAGGTCCTCCATATTGTGAGTAATAATCCATCGGGGTACACTAATCAACATGTGGGATTTCATCTCATCTGTGTGCCATCATAACTAAATCATAGCAAACCAAGCCCACATTTCCATCATCCAAGGTTCTAAGGATGTGAGAGATCATGTCTAAAGTTGGAAAGTCAATGGATGACTAACTTCTCTGTGTCACACATGCCAAAGTCTTTTAATAATGACACAATGTCCTAGGTGCGAGGACATCCCTTAAAGAACCATGTCAGGTCCATCCATAAAAAAGAAGAGTATAAGACAAGGTAAATGATTTTTTAAAAGAGATATTATTGCTTAAATCATGCAAAGTAAGTTGTTACTTAAGATATAATCCATGTAAACAATTCACGTCAATATCCCCTTCAAGCATCACACTAGCCTAAAACCTCATGTGAGTTAGAGAGTTTGAATATGTGAGGGCCTTCATCCAAACCTATTAGGTGTGCCAACCAAGACAATAAATAAAAATCCTAGGTAGAGGAATAGGTCCCAAGGGAAGCAGTGAAACAAAGAAACCTTTCATAAGTAAGTGTGATAGTGGTAGGAATTAGGGATTACTTCATGGCTTATGGTGTCATTAAATCCATTTATATGAGAGAATTTATAGAGGGAGTGTTTTCTTCTTGAGATACTCTTTCCTTGTTATTTTTTTCATTTTGAACCCATTAATTTCCTTTTGATACCCATTTATTTATTTTGCAAGTCCCTTTATAGGTTTCAAGATTTTTTTCTTTCATTTTCTTACTAGTATATGGTCTTGTTATGATTGTGAATTCATTAGATTAGAACAAGGATACATTACCATTAGAGGGGTTAGATATCAAGATTTCATATGGATTTTATAGGTGTCCTTTATCATTTTTTACATGGAATATACATATATAACAACTGCATCAACCTTTGGGCCTTTATCCCCTTCTTCTCATCAAAGAATGGACCATGAACTATTACCAAAGTTTAGTGCACTATGAGAGGCTCTGGGATGGAAAGTGTTAAGTATGGTGGGGAATGGAATGTTACCCTTGTCAGGGTCCCCTAGTAGTACCCCTTTTCCTTGGGAGGTGATAAAAAGGGAATAGGGAATAGAAGATGGCCACCAAGGTGAAACAATGAAACAAACACAGTTTCCCAAGCCAATGATTCATTATCCAACTTCAACCAATGATCCTTGTTCACATGCCCAAAAAATTAAGCACCACACTTCACATGAAAGAAGGATTGGCGTACCTCATGGTGACATTTTCTTACCATCTCCTATATGTTGAATTACTCAATGTGATGACCTTGGTAGACCTTGGTTGATCTATAGTTGTAAGAGGTAAATGACAGGGGCTCTTGGGATTCCATTTTTGGACATGTTTATCATCATCATGGTATAAATCATTGTCTCGACTGTGATCCATGGGACATGATCTCCTCTAATTACCCCCAGGCATGGGGGGGGTAAGACTATCATTATGAAATATTTGATGGGGCAGTTATCAACTACCCTACCTATGATAAGGAACATTATTCCCTAGTTCAAGATATCAATAAGAGGAATCAAATTCATATGGGAAAGGAGACCATCATCCACACATATCGCTAGCCACTACAATATTTTCAATCCTATAGTAAGCTACAACAAACTAGATTCATCTAGTCATCAAGTATAATGAGGGAAATACAAAAAGGTTGGAAAAAATGATTTTAAGGCCACCCACATCCAAGATTACAACTTTTGGAACTCTAATGCACATGGAATATCTTACCCATGATGCATATAGAGAGTCATACACAAAAGGGTAGTACTTCAAGGAGGTGTTTTAGCAGCTACAAGGCCAATTTCATATAGAATAAGGTGATGACAAGGTTGACTATCATTTATATAATGGTTTACTATACATTTGTGACAAGATATATGTCTTGAAAGGTGAATGATTGTAGCTTATAAGAGAGGCTCACACCTCCAAGGTTGCAGGACATTTTTGTGTTGGGAAGACAATTTCCAACTTATAGAGGTATGTTTACTATACTAGAATGCAATAATATGTAGCACAATATATTAGAGGATGTATACTTTATTGTACCAAAAATCCCAATAATAGGAAACAAGGTCTATACCATCCCTTAACTACACCCACTCGACCTTGGGAAATCATTTCCATGGATTTTTTGGGAGGTTTACCAACAATCAGGAAGGGAAATGACTATGTATTTGTGGTAGTTGATAGGTTGAACAATATGTGCATTCTCATTCCTTGTAAAAATACCATCAAAGGAAACTAAGTAGCAAACATGTTATTTGAATAGGTACGGGTGCAATTTGGGATACCAAGGAGAATCATATCAAATAAGATACCATATTTCTTAATACATTTTGGACTACATTGTGGGAGAAGATGTAAACTAAGCTGAAGAGATCTATAACATCCCACCCACAAACAGATGGAAAGAAATAAGTAGTCGACAGGAATTTGGTGCAACTTTTGAGAGGTTACAATCATAATTATATGAAGAGTTGGGATGAAAATCAGATCTACATGCAACACTCTTATAATATATCAATCCACACTTCCACTAGTAAGTCACCTTTTGAAACTTGCTTTGTATATTTTCCATATTCACCCTTGTATGTTGTATATGGGAAGAAAAAAGAGGAGTGAGGGAGAAACTCACAGGAGATACATTGAGAGAAAACAAATATGTTGAGAATATTAGAAAAATACATTTGCAAGTACAAGAAACGTTGAAGAAGTCACATAAAAATACAAGGCCAAACATGATCTACATAGAACCAAGAATTCATTCAAAGTGGGAGACAAAAGTTGTGTATAGTTGAACAAGGAAACATTATAGGTTCCTAGTAAGAAGATAAAGGCTATGTGGTATGGACCTTTTGAGATATTGGAGAAGGTGCGAGATAATGCCTACAAAATTAGACTACCCCCATACATGTACATTTACTCAACACAACACAGGTTATTCTAATAGAGGAAGAACACCTTCAGTAATGACTCACCAAACCATATCAAAGATCAATCCACCGATGTTTTTATGTGGTAAGATTCCATTGTGGGGAAACATCCATAGCCCTAGCCAACATGTCCACTTGAGGAAATTTATTAATGTAAATTTAAATATTACAAGAGAGTTTCTCACAATCGATCTTTGGAAAATGACCCTCCATGCACTTAAAATAGAGAGCATGGACCAATCAGGTGATAATACACAAATCAATGTATCCATTAAGAGAAAGGATAATATGATTCATCAAATCAATCTATGTGTAGAACATATGATGACCATCAAATTACATAACTAAAAATGCATATTAATGCATACTAAAGAAATACACTTTAATCTAATGACACATTAGACCAAGTTGATCTTAGCTAACTCCTAAGTGTATAAATATCATAACATGTGAATGTGGAGAATCTCAAACTCTACGAGCCTTCCATGTTGGATCAATAAGAGGACTTAGCACAATATGATTAGGTAGAGGTGGAAGAGGACATAGTTTTACAAAAGAAATCTATAACTACAAGACAGGGGCAACCTGGCATTTGGAAAATTGTCTTGAAAGGATAGCTTCTAGGAAAATAAAATTGATACTCTAGGGAGAAGGTAGAGGAAAACTTTCCTCACCTTATTCAATAAATATTTTGGGGACCAAAATCCTCCCTAAATGGAGAGGTGTGATCCGGATTGGATCATTATATTATTTTTCATCTATATCAATTATTTTAAGGTGGAAAAATTTGAAGGAATCAACTTCCAGGGTCATTTTAATGGTATGTCCTAGTCTAGAAAATTGGGGTTTGAAACCTTTTAGAGACATTTTAAGGAATCAAATGGAATTTTTTGAGGTCAAATTTTTTTCAACAATATTTATGACCCCTTTATGCTATTCTACACATTGATACCTTTCCAACTATGCAAAAATTGCATCAATCAAAACCCATATGAAAAAGTTATTCCTCCTGCAAATTGATCTACCATGTTGACCACCATGGTACAAGTGGATTTAATGTTAGCCCAATTAATCATGCATATGGGGCTAGCCACGTATGGAATTTAAAATATATTCTATAATGTGAAAAACATTATCACAATTGAGGTTGAGGAAGTCAAAACCCTACGCCTAGATGGCTATCGAGTGATGTTAAATACCATACTTCTAGGAGGAGAATGGGTTTCATTCTTCAGCATTATTTTTGTTCCATAGTTGAGCAGAACACCAATGAGTGGAATTTTGAGAGCATAATAGAGGAAGAGATATTATGTAGTAGGCATACAAGTAACAACCTCAAAGGAGACTCCACGGAGAGTGCTTCTTTCTTTGTACTTGCATTTGAAGAAAAGAGAGCAAAGTGTCCTCACCTTCTAGCTGGGTTTTCTTCCATACTGGGTTTCCCAGGTTATATCTTGTGTTTATTTTTGGATGGTGTGTGAGTATTTATTTATGTTCTCTCTTTTTCATATTTCATTTATTTCATACATTTTAAGCACAAAATAGTGATTAAAGAATTTCAGATCTAAAGGAATTTTACCTTCACATTAAATAATTTTTTTATTTTGTTATATCTATTATGAAGAATAGTCTAATAGAATATCCACAATAGTTTTCATATCAAAAGAGAAGGAAATAAAAAAAATATTCCATATTAAGATCTAGGTAAAAAATACCAAGGTAGATTCTCTATTCAATTCCATCTCACAAGCCAACCTCATAGAAGATTATCTTGTTAGCAAGCTTGAGTTGGAATTTCATGATCATCCAATCCCATACCCAGTGGGATGGGTGAATAAGAATGGCACGTTTGCATCACTAAACAATATAGGATCAAGTTTTCTATAAATGCATATTTTATTGATGAAGTGGATTTAGATGTAGTACCCCTTGATGTGTGTGGTGTAGTGTTTTGAAGGCCCTACATGTATATAAAGGATGTGATATTTATGCAGAGAGAACAATAGTATCACTTTATCAATGATAGGAAGTCTTACATCATCAATGCACACAAAGGCAAGTCACATATATCTCTAATAAGTGATAACCAAGAAAAACATTTGACTAGTTATAGTAAGAATTATGTATTTGTAAGGTACCAGATCTATTATAATAGATGAAAACATAAATATTGCAGAGAATAATAGTAGAAAAACACAATATTGTGTTTTAATTGGTGGATCATGCTAGAAATTTTTGGGTCTTGCAGCCATTCCTGATGAGCAACTTTAAGCCAATCTGGTATAATGAAGGAGAGGGAGAAAAGGGACCCTTCTTCTTCATACTTCCTGGAAAGAGCATCTGCAACTATGTTTTCCTTTCCATTCATATAAATGATCTCATAATCATAGCCAAATAGATTGGTCACCCATTTTTGTTGCTCCAATGATGAAATTCGTTGTTCTAGAAAATACTTGACACTCTGATGATCAATTTTAATTTGGAAGTGTTGTCCCAATAAATAAGGATTCTAGAGATCCATAGCATGTAGAATACGTAACATTTCCTTTTCATAAATGGATTGGCCCAAATGTCTCTCGGAAAGTTGTTTTCTAGTAAAGGCCAAAGGCATGCCATCTTGCATGAGGACAACCCCAATTCCTTTCCTAGAAGCATCACATTCCAATGCGAAAGTCTTTGTGAATTATGGAAGTGATAGGACAAGGGTTGAGCCCATAGCATATTTCAAGGCTTGGAATGAGTTATTAGTAGTTGGAGTCCAAGTGAAAGACTTCTTTTTAAGGAGAGCAGTGAGAAGAGATGCAATTTTTCCATAATTCTAAACAAACTTCTGATAATAACCCAGTAAACCCATAAAACCATTCAAGATATTAAGAGTTTTAGGGTGAGTCCAATCCTACATAGCTTCAATTTTCTTAGGATCCACCCGTACACCATCCTTGCTAACAATATGACCTATGTACTCCACTTTTGAGGTCCCAAAGGCACATTTAGAGTGTTTGAGGAAAATTTGGTTCTTCGAGAGGAGATGGATAACTTGATCCACATGGGAGAGATGGGATGTCCAAGTTTTACTATAGATGAGAATATCATCAAAGAAAACTAAGACAAAATGATGGAGAAAAGGATGGAAGACATGATTCCTAAGACTTTGGAAAGTGGAACAAGCATTACATAGGCCAAACGAAATTACCAATAACTCATATTGACCCTCATGAGTTTGCAATGTAGTCTTGGGAATGTATTCTTCTTTCATATAGTTTTGGTGGTAGACAGAATGTAGATCAAGTTTGGTGAAGTACTGATCACCTCTCAATTCATCCAAGAGGTCACCAATAACAGAAATGGGGAATTTGTCTTTGATTATGAGTTTGTTGAGGGTACGAAAATAAAGACACATGTGCCAATTACCTTATTTCTTGATTACCATGACCTCAAGTGAATAATAAGGGTTGGTAGTAGGACGAATAACACCTTCTTATATCAATTCTTGAACAATTTTCTCAATTTCATTCTTCTGGGAAAAGGCATGACGATAAGGGTGAAAATTTGGAGGAATACTACTCGATATGAAAGGGATGGAATAATCATGGATTCCACGGAAAGGGGGAAGTTCTTTGGGAGTGGTAAAAACAACTTAGTTCTAGGAGAGGATATATTGGAGGTTGGGATGCACAGAGGGTGTCTCAACAACTTGAATGGAGTGGAGTTGGGAAATAATTCCAGAATGACCATTTTTTAGGAGATTTTCCATGTGTTGGGAATTGATCATCTTAGGGGAGCCTATTGTGATTCCTTGGAACTTATATTGTTATCCATATTATTGGAATTGCATGGTTAACTCCTTAAAATCCATGAGAAAGGGGTCAATATTTCTTAACCATTTGACAATAAGAACAATGTCACAACCACCCATGTCGATAGAAAACATATTGGATTTTAGGTGATACTGACCAATTTGGATCCACACATTTTCACAAAGTCCCCCACATTTCATGGAACCTCCATTCACAATCATGATTTTCAAATTATTGACAGCACAGATGTACCAATTAACTTCTTGGGAAATGCAGCGATGCTACCAATTTCCATAAGGATGATGAATTTCCGATTTTCGATATAACCAATTAATTTGAGCATCTAGGGAGTAGAGAAGACAATGAGGGAATTAAGTGAAATCATCGATTTAACTTCTAGTGGATTAGAGGGTGGGGTCAGATCAGATGGCAGTGGAAGCTTATCCACGAGTGAAAAAACAACCTCTTCTTCATAAATATCTTCACTCATGGCCATAAAATGATTATATTCCTTGCACGTGTTCCCCATAAAATATTTCTCATCACAATTATAACAAATACCCTTGAGTTTGCGTTCTTGCATTTCAGCCTTGGTTAATTTATGGATCTTGAGGGGAGTTGAAGGAGGCAAAGAATTGGTGCGTTTAGGGTGAGGAGGAAATGATGGTTTGCATATATGGGAGGAGAAAATATGTTGTGCTTCCTTGGATCATTGAGTAACTTCCAACCAATTCTAGGGGCATGCCATGAGAACATAAAGAAATAAATTAAATAATAAAGTGGTTGCAACAAGAAATTAGTTAAGGTAAAAGAAGTTATGAATTGACTAGTTATAGAAAAATTAGTTGCAACAAGAAGTTGTGAGTAAAGATAAATTATTTAAATAATAAAGTAGTCAAAGTGGTTGCAAACATAAATTATTTAAATAATAAAGTGGTTGCAACAAGAAGTGGTGAGTTTACTGTTTATGGATAAGTCAAAGTGGTTTCAAAAGAAATTAATTAAATAATAATTTAGTTGCAACTAGAAGTGGAGAATTTACTATTTGTAGCAAAGTGAGTTAGAAGTGGACAAAGTGGTTCAGTGGACAAAAGTTGATACTTTTAGAGGAAGCTACTTGGAGAGTATAAATAAGAGAGTGAGGATCTCTCATTAGCAACTATTGAATATCATTGAATATCTATTTTGTCAAAGGTTACTTGGGCAGGTATTATTGATAGAGAAAAGTGTTGCAAAAAAAGTGTGGCAAAAAACTTGGGGAAAGAAAAGTGCGGCAGGAAAATCACAGTAGGAAAAGTGCGGTAGGAAAATCATGATAGGAAAAGTGTGGCAGAAAAATCGTGGGAGAAAAAGTGTGGAAGAAAAATAGCAGCAGAACAATCGCAACATAAAAATCATGACAGCAAAACCACAACAGCAGAAGGCTACTAGAAGAAAAAGGTATTGTTTTCATATGTGTAGTGTTGAATTTATGAATTTGGTTGAGGGTTTGCCTTGTTTTAGCACTGAAAGTCACACTTTGACTGCTAAAGTGTAATTTCAACACCCATCATTAGGGTTTAAGGTAATTTTTATGATAATATGTCAAATGGATCAAAACTCAACAAAACAATGTAAATCACATAAAGTTCTAGATAAAATGCATCAACAAATGAGGTATTGGCTAACTTGGATCAGGGTTTAAAGAGTAGGATGGATAGATGGAATACTTTAGTGAGGAAAGTGAGATATGTCTACTACTCACATTAGGAAATACTAGAAGACATATGAAGAAAACCTTTTGACACAAGAAATTCTTATAATCAAAAGATAAAATCTGATAAAATTATAACATCATCACAACAAAACCTTCATTGTAATACAGATACAATAGATCAATTGAAGCATTCAAAAGACAGTAGAATCAGATTAGGAAAAAAATAAGATGACATGAAAGAAGTCGATTTTTATTAGTAAAAAAGTCTCAGGTTTGATACAAAAAATCCATAGATGTCTCTATTATATTCACAATATTACAAAGTCTGTCTCCTCTCTATGTTATAACCCTAAATTTCACCATACATGCATACCTAGCATCAGGCCATCTTACTTGCTATTTTTGTCAAGCCATCATTGAGCAACTCTTCTTAAAAACCACATTTTTGAAGATCTATGCGCCCTACCTCATTACTTCCCATGTACACACGCTTGCTACACCACTACATCTTGTATGTGTATGCTAGATGCACCATGACAGCCTGCGTATACTCACAAAAGTTGTAAAAATTAAAAATTTGCAAGGATTTATTGAGATTACGGGCTATTGGGTAGTTTCCCAACTGTCCCACCGCCTATAGCCCGTCACCCAACCGAATAACCATCCTTTTGTCATATAAAATGAGGTGTTTGGGTCTAATTCCAAATATTAGCATAAGAACAGTGAAACTCTTCCCATTTCACTTCCCCCCCTTGCCCCAAGAATTTGTAGCCACATTGTGATTTTTGAGTCAGAACTCCCTATTCTTGCCTTTTTCCTCATTCATAAGCCTATGCCATTTCCCTAGAGAGAATTGTGAGAGGATAAATATACATGGAAGCATTTGGATCTTGGTGAAGAGGATCCCAGACCAGGTTCGAGGAGCAGTCATCGATCTCATTTGTAAGTGACTTTGTGAGATTAATATAAAGAAATACTTGTTATGTCTCGTCATATGATGTGTTCAATATTTATGTTTTATTTACATTTTATTATGACATCTAACCCACTAATTCATATATAATATGCATGTTTGTATTTTCTTGTTTGACTTTTGGTGAATGCATGTCAACCTTGGGAGGATATTTGCAGTCGAGGAACAACCGAACGCAAAAGGATCGACACCGGACGCAGAGTTTAAGGTAGAGTTACCAGATACTTATAATTTGTATTTTATGCATGAATGTGGGGCATTGTTGGGGTAATTGTTAAAATTATGAGACTTTAGATGGTTATCTCTTCCTGCACGTTGAACCCTAGTGTAGTCCATAGGGGGGTTTTCCTGCTATAACAATCTACCATTTGAACCTGGAAAAAATTAAATCAATTTAAAAGGGCGGATCAGCAAGAAATAAAAAGAAAGAGGGCAACATTATGACTGTAGATCAGTGGTATACCATTGGGCATGGAGTCAACACCACTCTATACATTGAAAGAAATCAAGCTAAAAAATCAGGTTAAGAGCTTATATGTTGATGATTAGAAGAAAGGAATGTGAACAAAAGAAGAAATTCTACTAAACATAGATCTTCTCTGTAGAATAGATTGAAAAATTCTTGAACAAATACAATGATTAACATTCCATCTACAACAGATCCTTTCTAGTTCAGGGATCCATTAATCAAAGGAAGTATTTGGTCCTCAAAACCTGCAATATATTCAATCAATAAGATAATAAGAAATGGGAAAACAAAGAAGACAAAATGATAAATAACTCTCATGAATCTTAATGGAAAAAATGTTGGTTACAAACAGGCCCTCAAGCTTACAAATCAACAACTAAAACTACTCCTCAAGCTTTCTCCTCTCTTGGATCAGGAATCCAACCCTTTTCTTAGTAAAAACCCTTTCATTTATAGTGAATAATATCTATCTACCCTAAGGAGGTCTAAACCAAGGTGTTACATAGGACCCTCCTCCATTTATGAGTCTTGTTACAAAAGATTCCAACAAAAGCCTAACAAATTCCTATTTTGGGGGGATTTTGTCTATATTGATAAATTCCATTTGAAACAGGTCATTTTGATTGATTTCGAGATATAACACATGTACTTCATGTCCAACTAAATCCTAGGAGACCATTTTAACCTTCCTTGATAGGTGGCAACCTCCAAACAAGGCGAATATCCAACAACTATGCAAAACAAAGAGTTTGTAGCACAAATTTGCAGCGCACTGGTGTTTTAATTATATCTCTTGAATGCCAAACTAGGTTAGGATGAAATTTGGAAAAAAAGTGAATGAAATTATTGTGAACCTCCACAAAACATTTCAAAAAAACCCACATCATTGTTTTTGAGTTATGATTAAATATTTAGAAGCAACTGCAACAGGAAAAGAGTTTGCAATACCACTGTCAGCTAGTTCGCAGTGCCTTCAACAGTTCACAGCGCCTATGACATTTCACAACACTAAGAGAAAAGAAGAAGCCAAACTCCTTTTATGACCTCCAAACAAGACAAAAACGATCATGGAGTACCTTATGGCTATGAGGTTGATGATGGTAATTTCACATTTGCACCTAGATGCTTGCAAGCTACCTAACCTCCAACCTTCATCCAAGACAATTCGCAGCGCCAGTTAACAGTGTCGATTTCAAACATAGAATGCATAATTCAAGGAGGATTTTAATGGATTTGGTGACATAACTCCTGAAAAAGAGGTTAAATTGCAATCCCTGACAATAATAAAATTGTTTTTTGAAATGATCCTTTAAATCAGTGATGAGATATGAGAGAAAAATGTACTTGTTGAGTTCATACTCATGTGTATGGATAGTGACAAAAGGGGACCTTATGTACAATTTGGAGGCGTGACCTATGAAGGTAATGATGCAAAAGAAAAAAATGTGTGAATCATGAGGGATTATCCTTATCATGATGGATAATATCATGACATCAAGACCTATACATCCTATGTGTTAACATCTATCTCCATAGGGGATGGAGACGTCCCTATGATGCTCCAAGAAGATTTGTAGACCAAATGCCTTATCCATTTCATCAATGCAACTTGTACTCTGTCTATGATGTGCCACAATCAATCTGTGATGAAAACTGTGAATTGATCATGCATTAAGAGCACTTGCTTATTGTTGAAAACTGACATACCAAATAACTGAAACAAACTCTATGAAAACCAAATGCTTCCATAGGAAGCTTATTTATATACATTCCTACACTAGTCTATCCAACTGATCTTCTTTCTTAAGTATAATCATATTTTCAATGAAGCCATGCAATCATTTGGGTAGTAAAGGAAGTTTCTTGTATATTGCAGATGAAAGCATACAAATAATATAACCTTTGCAACATAAAAGTCATCAATGGTTCATACTTACAGCTGTAATTTTTTATCAAATCCAAAGATGCAACATAAGGCGCCTTATGAAAAACTGTGTCCATTAATAATCTACTGGATCATGGAGCTCATGGTGAAATCCTAGCTGAGTCAGAAGATAAGAAAACTCATGTGCAAAATTTGTTACATTAAGTATTTTTCTATCCTTTTGTTCTGAGCTAAAAGGTGCATAAATGAGGCTGATAAAACCTCCAAATCAGATACCATTGGATCAAGGATAGCTATTTCTTCATGTTGTTCCAGATGGAGTTTGGATTGTCTCTACATACTTCCAGTTTCATGACTGCTACCAATTTCATTTTTCTACTTATTTACTTCTATTCCAATTTCTTGGAAAAGTATATCACTTTGAAAAACATTGGAAATTGGTTGAGGAATGTGAGGAAAAAATACTTCTTCAACAATTCCTTCACTAATAGCACCCTGATCTTTAAAATTGGAAGATCTTTTAGATACAATATCAAACTCTATACAAACTTCCTCATAAAGAAGATCAACATAATACCTTTGTTTACAATAATCGTTGAATGCATTATGAAAATATTTCAATGAATGAATGCTAGAAACAGAGAGGGTTCTACACCACTCATGATCATGTCATTCCAAAGAAAATATGAACATTTAAATAAGAACATCCTCGTGATCAATATTTAGCCTATGCATACACTCGTGAAAATCCAATAAGTGTTCACCAGGATAATCATGATCATTTCCCCCAAACCTCAAAAGGAAAGGTTCCCATAATTCTCTATCAAGTACAAGATTTGGAATGACATGTATACAAGAGAAGTCACAAAATGCATACCTCTGAGCTAGGATCTTTTCCATTTCAAAACAGTGGAGTCACCAATAGATCTCTAAATAGTGGAGTCACCATGGTTAAAGATAAGCAATCTAAAAGTGTCTAGCTCCAGTTCACCATCCAAAGATAGATCTAATCATCATAGTTCACCCAAGGAAGGTTTATTCATTTTCATCCTCGATAATGATGCCAAAAATGTTAGCATTGAAAATCACACTTTATACTACTAAAGTGTAAGCTCAAAACCCATGAGTAGGTTTTAAGGTAATTTTTATGATAAGATGTCAAATGGATCAAAAATCAACAAAACAGTGTAAATCAAAGAAAGTTTCAGATAAAATGCATCAGCAAATGAGGTCTTGTCTAACTTGGATCAGGGTTTAAAGAGTAAGAGGGATATATGGAAGGATTTCGTGAGGAAAGTGAAATATGTCTACTACTCACATCATACAATACTAGTAGACATATGAAGAAAATGTTTTGACACAAGAACTTCTTATAATCAAAATATCAACTATGATAAAATTATAACAACATCACAACAAAACCTTCATTGTAATACACATACAATAGATCAATTGAAGCATTCAAAATAAAGTTGAATCAAAGTAAGACAAAAATAAGATGACATGAAATAAGTTGATTTCCATTAGTCAAAAAGTCTCAGATCTAATACACAAAATCTAGAGATGGATTTGTTATATTCACAGTATTACAAAGTCGGTCTCATCTCTATCATTTGAACCTGGAAAAAATTAAATCAATTTAAAAGGGTGGATTAGCAAGAAAGAAAAAGAAAGAGGGAAACATTCTAAATGTAGATCAGTGGTCTACAATTGGGCATGGAGTCAACACCACTCTGCACATTGAAGGAAATAAGATAAAAATCAGTTTAAGAGCTTATTTGATGATGATTAGAAGAAAGGAATGTGAACAAAAGAAGAAAGTATACTAAACACAGATCATGTTTGTAGAAAATATTGAAAAATGCTTGAACAATGATTATCAGGCAATCTATAACAGATCCTTTGTTGCTTAGGGATCCATAATCAAAGGCAACATTCGATTCTCAAAACCTGCAATATATTCAATCAAGAAGACAAAAATAAATGGGAAAACAAAGAAGACAAAGTAATAAACAGCTCTCATGAATCTTAATGGAAAAAATTTTGGTTACAAACAGGCCCTCGGGCTTACAAGTCAACAACTAAAATTGGTCCTCAAGCTTTCTCCTCTCTTGGATCATGAATCCAACCATTTTCTTATAAAAAACCATTTCATTTATAGTGAATAATATCTATCTACCCTAAGGAGGTCGAAACCAAGGAGTTACATAGGATCATCCTCCATTTAGGAGTCTTGCTACAAAATATTCCAACAAAAGCCTAACAAATTCCTATTTTTTGGGATTTTGTCTATATTGATAAATGCCTTTTGAAATACAACATTCTGATTGATCTGGAGATGGAAAACATGTCCCTCAGGTCCTACTAAATCCTAGGATACCATTTGAACCTTCCTTGATAGGTGGAAACTTCCAAACAAAGCGAGTATCTAACAACTATGCAAAACAGAGAGTTTGCAACGCCAGTTTGCAATGCACTGGTGTTTTAATTATATCTCTAGAATGCCAAAATAGGATAGGCTGAAATTTGGACAGAAAGTGAATGAAATTACCATGATCCTCTAAAAAAAAATTCAGAAAAAACCCACATCACTGTTTTGGATTTATGATTAAATATTTAGAAGCAACTACTACATAAAAAGAGTTTGCAATTCCTCCTGTCAGCGAATTCACAATGCCTTCAATAGTTCACAGTGCCTGTGACATTTCACAATGCCAAGAGAAAACAAGCAACCACACTCATTTCCTAACCTCCAAGAAAGAAAAAAAAATTCTCATGGAGTACCTGATAGTTATGAGGTTGATGTTGGTAATTTCATATTTGCACCCAGATGCCTGCAAGCTACCTAACCTCCAACCCTCATCCAAGATAGTTCACAGTGCCAGATAAAAGTGCCTATTTCAAATATAGATTGCATACTTCAAGGAGGTTTTTAATGTATTTGTTGACATAACTCCTGAAAAGGAGGTTAAATTGCAAGCCCTGGCAAGAATAAAATTGTTTTTTGAAATGATCCTTTAAAGAAATGATGAGAGATGAGAGAAAAATGCACTTGCAGTACGCTATGATTTGTCCTAGTGAGTTGGTAGCACAAAAAAATGAATTGACTTGATACTTGCGCAGATGGATAGTGACAAAAAGGGACCTTATGTACAATTTGGAGGTGTGACCTACGAAGCTAATGATGCAAAAGAAAACAAGGTGTGACTCATGAGGGCTTATCCTTATCATGATGGATAATCTCATGACATCAAGACCTATACATCCTATGTGTTAACACCTTGTAAATCTATTGGATTCCCTCTTGGAAGTTTAGGGCTTATTGTAGAGTTGATCTGAGGAAGATATACTGAAGTTTAGTATTGGTTCATGTTTGAGGGTTTTTGGTTGAGGTATGAAGTTATTGGTATAGATAGAGGTTGTATAACAATGAGGTTCTAGCACATGGTGTAAGGTATATACTTGTGGTATAGTGTTTGAGGTATATGTGATCAGATTAGATTGGTTGATGAGTATATAGTGACACATTTGATAGAATGGTTTGTGACAGTGACATATTCAGTTTCTACATTTGGCACTTATATTTTAGGGAGGTTGGATGGGGAAAGGATAGGTGGTTGTAGCCACCTTATGGTTTCATAGAACATAGGGGGTTGTATCCTCTTTCTGGTTGTAGCCAAATAATTGGGGAGTTGGATCTTCCCTCAAGTTGTATCCTAAAAATAGGGGGTCAGAGCGCTCTTCCAGTTGCAGCTAGAAAACAAAGGAAGTTGATGCTTCCAATGAATGTAATTCTTAAAGACAAATAAGAAAACACATTTTGTGTTTTTCTCCTGCATTGGGTTTCCACGTAAAAAATACTAGTGTGTTGTGTATGTGTATGATTTCTCATGTGTTCATGGTTTATTTAATCTACAATTATTGGATGATAATTGTATATTGATCATAAATATAAAAAAAACTTGCATACTATGGTTAAAACGATTAAAAATATCTATTATTGACTCACTCCCCCCTTTCAGTAATCCAAAAATTGGTATCAAAGAAGGTTCCTTCAGAAATCAATTTAACCACTGAAAGGTATATCTGTTGGCAAATATTGAACAAGCAACGAATGTGTATTGATGGTTGTTGTCATTGATGGCAACAGCGGAGTTGGCGTGTAGAAGAGAAGGAAGACAGAGATCCACAACCACAGGATCTCATTCAAATTTCCCGAAAGAACGAGGGCCGTCAGATCAGACAGAAGCTGTGAGGGAGATATTCCATCGGGAAAAACCAAGGTGAAATCCCGATTGAATCTGGACCGTCA
>SNQJ01S0100323.1:10510-40315 GCA_010110895.2 Picea sitchensis | reverse complement strand
CTATGTTATTTGATTTATGTTTTATCTCTAACCCTCTAGTAGATCATTAGCATGCATGCGTAGTTTTGTCTTGATTGTAGGAAGCTTTGTGGAAGGAGCAGCAGCAGCGAGGAGATAAAATCTCAACGGAGGATCTACTTCAATCGTCGATAAAAAGGTTAGTTGATTATTCCCGTGTTTGCCTGAGAAAAGGGGTTGAGGTTTTGGGTAGGAGGTTAAAAGTTATTCTTGAAGGGTCATGATCTGCGTACAAGTTTAAAGCCCTAGCTTGTTAGTCCGTAGGGTAGAATACCCCACAACACCAAGCTACTAAAATCAATTTTTGCTAGAATGGAAAAGATTGAATTAGAAGGAAATCAGAGCTATAGGAAATCAAAAAATACTGAGAATAGGGGTAGTTTCAAAATACCAACTAATGACCCTCCGATCATCCAAAGAGATAAGAGAAACATGGACATAGATGATCAGAAAATCCAAAATCCTCTCCAAAATAACTTGGTTATTGATGAAAATGAAGAGGAAGAAGATATCAATCATGAGATCCATTGCCTTGGAGATACCTCTTCATCCCATCATTTAACTCAGTTTGCATACGAAGAGGCCCTCATAAGTAATCAACTGAATGAGATGAGCAAAGGAGAAAATACCAGCAACGATCCGAATAGATATAACCTCAGATCCAATAAGAAAGAAGCAAATCCTGACATTCATTAGCAGCCTGCTAGAGATGAGAAACCTGCTAAATATATGGAAGGCAACAAGAAAGAGAGGAAAGCACATAGTCCCCCACCAGTGGTCAAAATTCCTATCCTAGAGGTGAAGGATATTCTAAAGCCTCCCTCCTCTTATATATTTGAGAAAGAGATTAAAAATATTAGGATATTTGTGCCTATCTCAGAGTTAGTCAAGCACGAGGATTTCAAAAGGTGCCTATCAAAATTTTTCCAGCCCAAACCTGCATCTCACTCCACAAACTCGGTTAATCTCCAAGATGAATAGCCAGCTGTCATGTTAGGGCCTTTGATAAAGGATAGATATGAATCCTCCCCCCCCTTCTACACTTCATTGAACATCCATGATAAGGTGTTGCATAACTTCTTGATGGATTCAGGGGCATCTCACAATCTTATTCCTAAGATTGTCATGGAAGAGCTCGGGTTAGAGGTTACAAAAACCTATCATGACCTGTATTATTTTGACTCCAAAAAGGTGAAGTGCCTTGGGGTTATCAAAGACCTGGTTGTGTCCCTGTTCCAGCTACCAATGAAGAGCATAGTCATGGATATCATAGTGGCTGATGTTCCCCCTAAATTTTGGATGCTCCTGTCTAGATCTTGGATAAAGAGACTGGGGGGAACCTTGAAGATGGACCTTTCATACACCACCATTCTTGTGTTCGAGGGTGAACAAAGGAGACTCTACAGGGAAGTGCAACTCATGTATATCATCAGTGATGAAGAAAACCCTACCAACCATCCTATTTTTTCTTTTGACACTGATTTGGGATCCAACATATTGCAGCTGACTAATACTCCTGAACCTCCTCTTGAAATCAGAAAACAATCCATTTCTTTTTGTGAAATCCCTCCTCCAACTACCCTTGTTTGAAAGATGTTCTTTGATGGAGCCTCTTCTAAGGAAGGTGTTGGTGTTGGACTAGTCTTTGTTTCACCGTGTCAAGAGACCATACCCTTTTCCTACAAGTTAGAATTTGAAGCTACCAACAATGTGGCAGAGTATGAAGCTTTTGTTTTAGGTTTAAGGGATGCAAAGGACATGGGGATAGAAGAGCTACCAGTATTTGGAGATACAAAGATAATTGTTCATCAAATCAAAAACATTTATCATGCTAAACACCCTAGGCTTAGGACTTACAATAATGAGGTATGGGACCTAATTGGAAATTTCTTCTTAGCTTTCAACATTTCGTTTAATCCAAGAAGGGAGAATACCATGGCTGATTCTTTGGATGTTTCGGCAAGCCATTTTAGAATCCCACTACCACCTAAACTCAAGTATGATATAGAGGTGAAATATAGACCCTCTATACTTGAAAATGTCAAGAATTAGAAGGTTTCTGAGGATGATATTGATATCATAAAGTTTCTTGAGTCTTTCGATCATTTCTCTGCATTACACATTGATCAAGATCATGATTCCGAAAGTAACCCTCATGTTGATTTATTTTTAAATAAAATTGCTAATCACCATATTATTCAGCTGCCTAGCAACCACATTCCAAAGGGAATAGTTCCTTTAGAAATATTGTTCGATGGGAATGATGTGGCAGTAAAGTTTAAAGGCTCAACTGATTATGCTGATGTATCTGAGTGTAATATTGGTACAGAGAAGGACCCAAACTTTGTCAAATTGTCGAGCAACCTGTCAAGAGAACAAAGAGATGAATGCGTAGAGCTGTTAAAATAATTTGCTGATGTGTTTGCTTGGAAATATAAAGACCTCAAAACATATGACACAAGTATCATCGAGCATAAGATTCCACTGAAGGAGGAAGCCAAACCATTTAGGCAAAAATTGAGACAAATAAATCCTATGCTACTGCCTATTATGGAGAAAGAGGTAAAAAAGATTTTGGATGCCCAAATTATCGTTCCTTTGAGATTTTCTGAGTGGGTGGCCAAATTGGTCCCAGTGAGAAAGAAGAATGGAGAAATCAGACTTTGTGTTGATTTCTGAAATATGAACATAATCTCTAAGAAAGATAATTACCCCTTGCCCAAGATGGAACACATATTGCAGAGGGTGATGCGTGCATCTAGGATGTCTATGATTAATGTCTTTTCTGGCTACAATAAAGTCTCTGTCTTACCTGAAGACAGAGAGAAGACAACCTTCACCACTCCATGGGGTATATTGATGTACGCTAAGATGCCCTTTGGATTGATGAATGCAAGATCAACCTTTCAATGAGCCATGGACATAGCTTTTATTGGAGAGAAGGACAAGTTTGTAGTCATTTATTTGGATGACATAACATTGTTCTCACAATTTGATAAAGAACATGATGATCATTTGAAAAGAGTCTTCTTGAATTGTAGAAGATTTGGCCTCTCCCTAAATGCAAAAAAATCATTATTTTCCATGAAAGAAGGGAAATTATTGGGGCACATTGTCTCAGCTGAGGGAGTAAGGATTGATTCAAGTAGGGTAGAGGCTATCCAAACTTTTCCACTCCATAGATCCAAGAAACAATTTCAATCTTTCTTGGGGAAAATTATTTTTCTGAGAAGGTTTGTTTCTAATTTTTATGAGTTGGTGAAGTTTATCACAGCCATGTTGAGGAAAGGAAATGAAATCAAATGGAGTTATGAATCTCGTAACTCTTTTGACCAAATAAATAAGGCCTTGAATGAAACAACTATGCTCATCATTCCTAACTAGTCCAAGGAGTTTCTAATTTTCTCTTTTGCTTCATTTGACATAGTAGCAGTTGTTTTATTGTAGAAAAATGCCGAAGGGTTAGAGCATCCCATTTCCTTTTTCAATAAGGCACTAAGAGATGTTGAAATAAAGTATGAGATCATGGAAAAGAAAGCCTATGCTTTGGTTAAAGATCTCAAATCTTTTAGAGGTTATGTGCTACATTAAAAAGTCATTGCATATGTCCCTTCAACCTTTGTGAAGGACATCATCATTCATCGTGACATAGATGAAAGAAGGATCAAGTGGATTGCCAAAATCCTTGAATTTGATCTTGAAATAAAGCCTACCAAATTGGTTAAAGGTCAAGGTTTAGCTAGGTTGTTGGCTGAATATAATTATAAAGCCTTGGGGGTCAATTTCATCAATCGTTGTTTAGAGAATCAACAAGATGAGTTCTCTGATGAAGATCTTAAAGTCACACCCCCATTGGCATGATGCACTTGGTACAAAGACATTATATTTTTCCTACAGAATTTACAACCTCTTGATGGCATGGTAAAGAGAAAGGTAAGAGATTTGAAGCTCAAATAAATTAAATATTGTCTGATTGATCAAGTGTTATATTGGAAAGACCCTTTAAAAGTGCTTTTGAGATGTCTAGACCCACATGAAGCCCAAAAGATTATGTATTATTTTCATGACAGTTTATGTGGGGGGCATCACTTCTGGAGAACCATGACCTACAAGATTCTCAAGGCTGGGTATTTTTGGCCTATTCTCTTCACTGATGTCTGTGCAAAGATCAAGTCTTGTGTTAAGTGTCGGAAATTCTCTAGAAATCAATAGCTCAAGTCTTTTCCATTAAAGCTTGTGGTAGCTTTATGATCCTTTCAATAGTGGAGCCTAGATTTTATTGAGGAAATTCATCCTACTTCAAGTGGTCAACATAGGTGGATATTGACTGCCACATACTGCTTTACTAAGTGGATAGAGGCCATCCCCACAAGAAATTATTCCCACAAGATAATAATTGGTTTTATTGAAAATATTATGGCAATATTTGGTTGTCTAAATAGAATTGTCACTGATAATGCTGCAAATTTCAAAGCTGAACCATTGATTAAGTTTTGTGAACAGTTTGGAATCACATTGACTCACTCTACTCCTTACCATCCCCAAGGAAATGGATTGGAAGAGTCCTCTAACAAGAGCCTTATTAAGATCATCAAAAAATTGTTAGAGGACAACAAGAAGGCATGGGATTCAAAGCTTAAATTTGCTTTGTGGGCTGACAGAGTGACAACAAAGAGATCTCTTGGTATCTCTCCTTTCCAGCTTGTATATGGAGTTGAAGCCATTTTTCCTTCTCATCTTGCCTTACCTGTGGAGAAATTCTTCCAAGACTACCAGGGAGAACCAAATGATATGATTAGGAGAATACAAAAGCTAGTAGAAGTGCAACAGACTAGAGAGAAACCACTGGACAAAGCACATGACCATCAACAAAAGATCAAGTAGGATTTGATAAGAAGGTGAACAAAGAGGATTTCCAACTGGGAGATCTAGTAATCAAGTGGGTTGCACCTAATAAAGATAAAGGAAAGCACAATAAATTTGAGGCCTTGTGGATCGACCCCTTCAAAATTTCTGATGTTTTTTCAAATAACATTGACAAGTTGCACGATTTGGAGGATGTTGAAGTTTTTGGTAGCACTGTAAATAGGCATTTTCTGAAGAAGTTTTTTACTTAAGCCATGAGTGGCTTCCCATGTCATTGTAAATATCATTTTTATTTTGTTTTTTATTTTCATAAGTGACTCCACAACCCAACACTAAGGCACTGAAGTTGCAAAAGGAGTTCTTAGAGCCTCAAAGGGATGTCTCTATCCCCCTTGGAGTCTATATGTTAACACATGAATTTTCCACCTGATTCATAGGAATCAAGAAGTGACTGAGATTTTCCCTCAGGAGATTTATGGTGTAAATCGTGTGGCATTCTGCCCATGATTTCCATAGGAAGAATGAAAATGTTGAGGTTTGAACAACTCAAGCACCCTCAAAATATGGTCCACTGCCGCTCCACATCACCCTGCCTCAACACATTTTTCTCTCGCCACATAATCACACAAACATTCTTTAGAGCTATGGCGCTACAAAATTTTCTAAAGCACATACGCTATCAACTTACCACCTGCAACATTCGTATTGGTCACAGAAGAAGATCTGGAGAGCCTCGAGGCGCCGCGATTGACTCTCTTAAGTCGTGGGCACCGTCTAAAGCATTCATGGGTGTCATGCCTCATTGTGATACTGATGAAGGTAGTTATTTAATATTGGGGGTGACAGTTGAGACCTTGTCTCACCCCATAAATGGAAAGCGTTGAAGAGCACAACCATGAAGGCACACTGATGATTCGAAGCTTCCTTATGGGAAATTTTTTCTGTAAAGCACATAACTGCACCTGGCTCGCATCTGACATGAGAAAACCTACACAATATGACATAGCAGGCACCAACTAAAGGCTTTGAAGGCAGTGGTCCAGTCACACTCCTAGTGGTTGCATCATTTCTGGGTATTTATATACAGTTTTGATATTTTTTTAAGGTCGATGGTTGAGAAGTGCTCCCGTATTGTAAACTTTTGATGAAGAACAATGGTTCTCTGGTTATGTATTTATTTTTTAGACATCTTGGTTAATCTAAGTCATATTTCTTACTCCATATTATTTGCCTCTGATACTAAGTGAGTTCATGAATGACTTATTCACATGGATTGTTGTAACTGTATTATGATGAATGTTTGATTATGGTGCTATTATAATTTATTTCAGTTTCTTTGAGATTTTAATTGAAGAGGATCTTGTGTTTAAGTTTTTCCTCCTTGGGTTGGTGGAAGACTTGATGTCCATGGTAGACCTCTACACTCTCCTCACCAAAGTCTTCCCTCTATTCACCCTTACTCCAACTTACTGACTAAAGTTGATTCCAAACCTCAATTGCTTACGCATGCTAGTCTAGATTTCTGAGTTAAAATGATATCGTCTTGAGTTTGCGCCCATTTGACCTCTTTAAAACCAATCTGTGAGATAAACTCTGATGGGTACTGGGATTACCTCCAACACAATCTGGAGGTGACTTCTAGTGCTAACAATTTCGACCCAAAATCATGGGGGAAATATCATGTCAACACCTTGCCATGCCATGTCATGTCATGCATTTCATTGCCTTCAATTTCAATGTGATTCCTTGCCATTCCATCCCATTCATTTCCTTGTCATTCCATGCCTTTCCATGCCATGCCTTTCCTTTCCCCTTTTTATTCCATGCCTTGCCATGCCATGCCATGCCATGCAATGCATTTCATTGCCTTCACTTGCCATTCCTTTCTTTATCATGCCATGCCTTGCCATACCATGCCTTTCTGATCCATATGGATTTTGGTGGCCTCCCACCTATTCCAATTGGTTCATTTTGGTAGGTTTCTAGTTTGACATTTTTTTTCCTAGTTTTTGGGTCCCTGACTTGCGGGCTATTTTGAGGCCCTAAAAAATGTTTCTAGGGCTTGCCACAATAAAAAATGAACTTTGATAGATTAAAAAAAAATATGTAGTCCTCGGATAGACCTTTCCAATGGGCTATCGTGCGCCTAAAATGAAGATCGTATGCAAAAGTTACGACCCTTGGAAGTTGATGTACGGACTTACCCAAACGGGGCCCACATGAATTTTGGAGCTTCATCTCCTAGGGTTAGGTTTTTGGATGTCTTGGGTTTTTGAAATTCATGTTTATTGTAAAAAGGCCTTCAGAGCCTCATTGCATTCATCTTCTTGCGAATGAGCGCAACTGTGACATCTCTTCTTAGAGATAAGCTGCCACCATTCCAACAAGCTTGTTTTCCGCTGCATTTTATAGTTTCAACTTATTTACTTATTGAATAGAAAACTAGTTTTACTATATCTTGGTTACTATGCGTTAAAAATATTTTAATAATCTGTATTCATTTCATTCTACTCATAAAATCTGAATCAGTGGTATTAGAGTGGTCTACTCATTTTCGTCTTAATGCATGTCCCCAACGAGGTCAGGGTACAAAGAATTGGGTCTCGAGCTTGTTTCTCTTGAGGACAAAATCTCTCACACGCCCAAACGACCTCTCATGGTAGGAGAAAATAAATATGAAGGGACTATATATCCTTTCAAAATTTTGCTTGAGGAATCCCTCATGCAACAAAGGAACGAGATGATGGATAGTTTTGCGCAAATCCTTCGGTGGCTACCAACAGGAGACACATCTTCCTTGAGTGGAGGCGCTACCCCCTTCAAGGTAAAAATTAAATTTGATCTATATTTGAAGTTCAGATAGACGCAGATGCTGTAGAAAAGTTGTTGAATCTACTAGAAGGGTATTTTTCTATCCATAACTTTTCAAATAGAGAAGAAATTACTTTTGCGCTCCTCAAAGTCATTCCCCATGTTAAAGATTGGTGGGAAACTTTCCGTGAGAAAAAGGAAATAGGGGAACCCTCATTATTTATAGTTGAGGCCACTTGGGAATCCTTTAGGGATGCTATTAAGGAACAATACTACCCTGACGGAAGTTCTGACGAATTGTATACCAAATGGACCACATTGCGGCAAGAAAGAGACCAAGCAGTGCCAGATTTCACAAATATCTTCCATATGCTATGCACAAAGTTGGGTATCAAAGATTCAGAGTGACATCTGGTGCTCAAGTATCATGTTTCTCTACATATATACATCCAGACCAAAATGGAATTTCTTTACATCTTGTCCTTGGGTGTGACCTATCAATATGCCATCAAAATTGAGGAGAATCTCAAACCAAAGACGTGACAATTTGGGCCTGGGAACCCCTCGCAGAAAAAACTGGGAAAGGGTAGCCCCAACCTACAGAAAAAAGGACAAAGCAAATATGCACAACATCAGGAAAACCAGTCTAAGCTGCAAGAAAAGAAGGATACTAGGAAGTAGTGCGACTTACATAAGAGCCCTTGGTAGAACACTGCTGATTGCCGCTCAAAGAAGTTGCTGGTGGTTGAAGTAAAATCCTCTGAATCATATGCAAGTTCTGACTCTGAATCAGAGCCAGAAATGGGAAGATGGATCATTGACGTGAAACCTAGTGCCACCGTTTCTACCACCAAGCTCCAGCATGGTGAACCAGACGAGCCAGAATAAGGCGAGTGCCTTTTCCATTTGTAGATGTGGGTAAAAGGCACCCCATTGCACTTCATCATTTATAGCGGTAGCCAAAAGAACCTCATCTCAACAAAGGTCATAAAGAGGCTATCCCTATTGATAACACTACACCCGCAACCCTACACCATTGTATGGCTCTGCTAAGGAAGCGATCTCCGCGTCAACCAACAGTGTCGACTATCGTACGACATCAAGCCCTTAAAAGATGAGGTATTGTGTGATGTTGCTCCTCTTGAAGTTTGTAATGTTATTTGGGCCAATGTTATTTATGGAAATGTCATGTTGTATATGACTCTAGGCCTCGTAGTTTTATTATTACTTTGAACAAAAAATTGTATAGGATACCCGAGGAAGTCCCTCATAGTGTTATTTCCTTTATCTCTAACAAGCAATGTAGGAAGGTCATATATTAGACTGGGATATTTTTATTCTTCGTGATTCGCTCTCAGAGTAAGTGAAATATCGCAACCACATCCAAGGCCTCCATGGCCGATATCTCCACACAACAGAAGCAAGTGGATAAGGTCATGGAAGAATAATCAGATATCTTCTCCTCTTCTACTGGGGTACCTTTGCACTATTAGGTCAAGCGTCCCATCGATCTGACCCCAGGCATACCACTACCCAATGGGTCAGTCTACCACTGATCTTTGTTAAAAAATAAGGAGATTAAGAGGAATATCTAATAAATTCTCCACAAGGGGCACATCTGTCCCAACTCATCACCTTGTGGGATCCCAATCGTACTGATGCAGAAGAAAGATGGGACCTGGTGACTCTGCATTAATTATTGAGCCCTGAATAAAATCACAGTCTGGAATTGGTACCCGATTCCTCAAATCCACGACCTCCTTGATCAACTCATGGGGGAAAAATACTTTATTAAGATTGATCTGAAGTCTGGCTACCACCAAGTCCTAATAGAACATGAAGATGTATGGAAGACTGCCTTCAATTCAAAAGAAGGTCTTTTTGAATGGTTGGTTGTGCCATTTGGTTTAACAAATGCTCCAACAATTTTTATGAGGTTGATGGATGATATCTTTCTACCTTTCACCATTACTTTTGTAGTGGTGTATATGGATGACATCCTCATCTACAAAAAGACTTGGGCAGAACACTTGCAACATATTCAACAGATTCTACACACCCTACGACAACACAAACTATATGCAAACTTGGAAAAATTCTCCTTCGACATGGACAGGGTCCATTACTTAGGCTACATCATTGATCAACATGGTGTGCATGTGGATCCAACCAAGATCCAGGTCATCCATTACTGGCCAACCCCAACCACACTCACTGAGCTTCGAAGCTTCTTGGGCCTCGCCAATTTCTATCGTAATTTCATGTTGGGATTCATTCTCTCATATTGCATGGGCCCTCATCCAAGTAACTAGAGGTGGCAGTAAGGAAAAATTTGTGTGGGGAATGTCCCAACAAAAAGACTTCAATGAAATGAGGCAACGTTTGTGCTCATCCCTGATACTTTCATTATCGAACCTACACCATCCCTTTTTGATTGAGATAGATGATTTAGACTATGTTGTGGGTTTCATTCTCACTCAACATGACCACCCCGTGGCATATCATAGTGAGACACTATCATATGTTGTATGTAAGTGCCCTACTTATGACAAGGAAATGCAGTCCATTGTGCAAGACTGCCACTAGTGGATAAATTAAATTATGGGGAAGGAGATAGTCATCCACACTGATCACAAGCCACTACAGTTCATGCAGACTTAAGGAAAATTATAGAATGACCTCCATAAGAAGTAGTCCACATACTTACAAAAGTTCCACCTCAACATCAAGTATAAAACAAGAAGTACCAACCGAGTTGCAGATTTCCTCAGTTGAGCTCTAGTTGCGACACTCACCACGGTGCTAGACTCTTGCGGCCATGAGACCTCCGGATGGCCCCACCTCTATGAGACATACCCTGACTTCTCCAACACCTACCAAATGTTGGGAGAAAAATCAGTGGTCGCTAATTTCCATCTTTAGGATAGGATGTTGTGTTGTCTAGGCCATCTCTAGGTTCCATCAAGCAAACACACAAAGATGATTTGGTAAGCTCACTATAGTTGGGTGGTAGAACACTTTGTCGTCGAAAAGACAGTGGAAGTGCTGCAAAAAAATTTCTACTGTCTGAAACTTCGACAGGATGTCAACAAGTATATCAGGTCCTGCACCACCTATGCTATTTCCAAACTAACCACTAAGAAACAGGGCATGTAAAACCATCTTCATACTCTCAACAAGCTATGGGAATCCATCTCAATGGACTACATGTCGTGCCTCCCATCCACCAAGAGGGGAAATGAATGTGTTTTTGTGGTTGTTGATCTCTTTTCCAAGATGGCGATTCTGGTCACATGCAATAAGAGAATCATTACAGAGGCCACTGCCTAGATATTATTTGAAAGTGTCTCGGTACACTTTGGGATCCCACAAACCATTGTCTCAGATTGGGACAATCGATTCCTCAACAAATTCTGGTTGAGCACCCATTCTCAACAACAAATTCGGGTTGAGCCTTTGGTCATCAAGCATACCAAGCTCACTAAATTCACTACCTTCCACCCTACCCTCTGATAGATGGCCAAACTGAGGTCGTCAATCGGATGATCATACATATACTACGCATGTACAATTCCAAGCACCCCACACATGGGATGATATTCTTACCTATGTCCAACATAGCTACAACCAAGCCCTGCATAGCTCAATTGGCCACAACCCCTTTCAGATGGGGTTGGGATTCCAACCATTGGGCCGCATGGATGTTGCACTACCCCTGGAGGCCACCTCGGCCGACTCGTCCCCTACTCCACCAGAACCTGCCAAAGGCACCTGGTTCATTGTGAGGATCCATCACATATTCCAATAGGTTTAGGATATTTTACAGAAGTCCAATGCCAAGTACAAGCAATGCCATGATCAACACCGGGTGCCACATAAGTTTCAGGTGGGCGACAAATTTTGGTTGCACCTGTAGAAAGAATTCCTTACAGGGGCCCATCGGAAGCTTTGACCACTCCGGTATGGTCCATACACCATTGCCAAGGCTGTGGGTGAAAATGATTTTGCACTCAACATTCCCCCTTTTCTTGACCTGCACCTAGTCTTCAACGTGGCTCTCCTTCGACCATATTACCCACCATTATTGGACACCTTAGAGATAGCATAGAAATTGAAACCAACATAGCTCAACCCTGACTGCATGCAACAGGAATCTCGTGATCATATTTTGGACACACATATCAAGGGCACGCGAGAACAAAGTATCCAGCTTTATCGAGTTGTCAAAGAAGGGCAGCTCCTGCACGAAGGCAAGTGCCTCACCTGGGGCCAAATTCAATAGAAAGTTCCTCATATGATGGGGGAACACAATGAAATGGAGACCATTTCTTCCTAAGGGGGGATGATTGATCTATATGGATGTCGGTGGCCTGCCACCTATTCCAACTGGTTCATTTTGACAGTTTCCCAATATGGCACTTTTTTTCCTAGTTTTCGGGTCCCTGACTTGCGGGGTCGTTTTGAGGCCCTAAACAACATTTTTAGGTCTCGCCATAGTAGAATATGACCTTTTATATATTTTAGAAAAATGTGTATTCCTTGGATAGACCTTTCCAATGGGCTATCGTGCACCTAAAAGGAAGATCGTACGCAAAAGGTACGACCCATGGAAGTTGATGTACGAACTTACCCAAATGTGTCCCACATGACTTTTGGCGCTTCATCTCCTAGGGTTAGATTTTTGGATGTCTAGGGTTTTTGAAATTCTTGTTTATTGTAAAAAGGCCTTTAGAGCCTCACTGTAATCATCTTCTTGCAAATGAGCGCAGCCGTCACATCTCTTCTTAGAGATAAGACACCACCATTCGAGCAAGCTTGTTTTGCGCTGCATTTTACAGTTTCAGCTTATTTTCTTATTGAATAGAAAACTAGTTTTACTATATCTCGGTTATTCCGTGTTAAGAATATTTTAATAATCTGTATTCATTTCGCTCTACTCATAAAATATGGATCACTTTCCATGCCATGCCTTGCCATACCATGCCTTTCCATACCATGCCTTGCCTTGCCTTCACTTTACATGCTATGCCTTGCCTATATGAACAAGTTTAATACGTAAATGAAAAAGTTTAATACGTAAATAATGATTTTACTAAATGAACAAGTTTAATACGTAAAAATTACAATAAAAGGATTCATTAAGCATGTAATTCTACAACTTGTAATCCCACATATCTTCGATAAAAATACTTTCATGAGAATTTCAATTTCATAACATAAGCTCTGTTTATTCATATATCTCAGGTATATTCATATTTGTCAAACATGGATTATCATAATTAATAGGATTTACCTAGACTTAGATCTACATGAAATATCATAATTAATAGGATTTACCTAGAGGAGGTCGATTTTCATAGTTGTCAAAACATTGATTATCATAGTTGTCAAACATGGATTATTATAATTAATAAGATTTACCTAGAGGAGGTTGATTTTCAAGAGCACTTTGTTGGGAATTTATGGGTAGTGTAGTCACATGGGCCTTGGAAAATCAGACTTGTGGGAGCTTATGGAACTCTGTTATGCTACTCGGTTTGGATTTTATGGCCCCAGACCAAATTGGACACATGTCCTTGAATGGATTGAGGAGGCAAGTTGCAACTGACGATAAAACTCAATCCGTGATTCATATTTATGAGTAGAACAAAATAAAAACACATATTTATAATATTAACATAGATACATAGTGAATAACAATAGAAATATAGTAACAATGGACTTCTATTAAATAAGAAATATGCTGAAACTGTAAAATGTAGACTGAAACAAGCTTGCTAGAATGGTCGCGACTTATCTTTGAGAAAAGATGTGACGACCACTCTCATTCAAAAGAAGATGAGTAAAATGAGGCTCTGAAGGAATATTTACAATAAAAATTAATCCTAAACCCTATACATATCAAAACCTAACCCTAGGAGATGAAGCACCAAAAGTCACGTGGGCCTTGTTGGGGTAAGTTAGTACATCAACTTCCCGGGGTCGTAACTTTTGCATACTATCTCCGTTTAGGGTGCACGATATCTCATTGTAAAAGTATCTATGAGGATATTGATTTTGGGGGCTCAATATGAGCCTTTTCTTATTAAAAAGGTGCTCGATCGTGAAAAACGTCATTTAGGCCCTCAAAATGCCCCAGAAGTTTGGGAACCGAAAAACTGCTAAAAATAGTAAATTTCCAAAAAATTGTTTTGAGTAAGGTTTGTGGCCACTGATATCCTCCTAGATCAATGCTCCCCCTTTAGGAAAAAATGGTCTCCATTGCGTTTAGTTCCCCCATCAGATGAGTAAATGTTTGCTGAATTTTGCCCCAGGTGAGCCACTTACCCTAGTGCAGGAGATGCCCTGCTTTAATAACCCAATAAAGTTGTATCCTCTGTAGAAGAGTGCCCTTGAAATGTGTGTCCACAATATGATCAATGGATGCTTGTTCCATGCATTCAGGGTTTATAAATGTTGGTGAAAATTGTTCTGCTATCTCCAAGGTGTCCAATAATGGTGGAAAAAATGGCCGAAGGATGTCCTCATTGAACACTAGGTGAAATCCAAGGAAGAGGGGAATGTTGAGCTCAAAAGCATTATGACCCACAACCTTGGTGATGGTGAATGGTCTTTTTGAGTTCTCAATACACCCTAAAAGATTTTATGAATTTTTTTTTCTCTTTTGGGTACCACTCAGTTTCTTTTGTTCTGCTTTTTGAATTGAGTCTGTTGTGGAGGGATCGCTAATTTCATTTTCATGTCTCATCATCGATAAAATTGGATTTATTTGAACCTGTCAAAGTGAAATATTTGTGTCCAAAAATAACTTGGCATTTTAACTAAGAATATGTAGCTAAAATTGGGACCCACACGCTTATGTTCGACGTTGGTAAAATACGATCAAGTAAAATGACCACATAGTAACAATAATTGCCAATCGTCGATGTATCATCGACATCGGTAAAAAACAGAGTATATTTGCATTGGTTATTTGCAAATAAGATTCAGGAAATGACTGATTTCCCATTGACATCAGTGAACTATGAGAGGGATACACATTGACATGGGCCATGATGAACCTCCAAAAGAGGATTATTGATGCGTTTGTTCAGGGTTGATGAAATATCAAAGAGTGAAATCATGGAAAATTTTTGCATTGACACATCGTCAATCACCTATCCCTGGTGCATTTTCTCCATCCACAAGTTTCGAGGGGGTAATCCGGGAACACTTGTTTAAACTTATCGCTGATTATTGATACTTGATACTTTTTCAGCATTGGAAGGGTAGGACCTGTTGTTAAAACACTTATCTAATGAATATCCCCGATTCTTAATAACACAATTAAACAGAGACTCCAACCTCAAACGCCACGTGTCTTTGTCGTGTAGTCATTTCATACGGCCTAGTTTCATCCTGAGTCACCTTAGGTTTCCCCATGTCCTAGTCACACTTCCAAGTCAACATTTCCAAATCAGTGTTGTATGGAAAGATGGATTGGTATCAGATTTTTTTCCAAGAGTTATCAATGAACATTGTCTAATGAAAGGCACCGACTCTCGATCCACCAGTCAAATTAGCAGAATGATAGGATTTTTTCAGCACAAAATAATATCAAATTATTCCATTTTATAGGCCAATTAATGTTTCTCTATGCATACTTTGATACCTCATGCGTCGATCGAACAACGATAATTTCAAATCACCGATGAACCAAATTATATCCCGCGCCTGTGCCAACCTATGACTGCATTTAAATCTCAAGCATAATGCGGATTTGGTGACATATTTTTTAGAACCACACCTACACCCCTAATTGAATAACTAATGCGACAAGGTAAGTATTATCTCTGTTTAAATTACTAATACAACCTCGAACACCTACATTCTACACAGAAGTTTCTCATTTCCACAATAGCCGAAGAAGTGAAGAGATCATCTCAAGAGTTGTGTTTGATCCCTAGAATTTCAAAACCAGGTTAAGCTAGTGCGAAGAAGAGGTATGTGTTAATTTTATCATTTAGAAGGTCACATTTTTATGTATTGGCATTCTATCTACATCACGATGTCTAACACTATTCTCTCTACAGGAAAAATTCCTCCAAGGAAGCCAATGACCATATGCTTTCCAAGGGTACCAAAATTTAAGGAAGAAGATATTAGTGAAGGATCTTCTTGCGGCGCCACGAGGTAGTTGGAATTTGCTCCCAAAGAAAAACTGGTAATCAAAATAATGACAAAGAAGGCATTTTATCAACCCCCTACTTTTGGTGATACAGAAGCAACCACTGGATCAAAGATAATGCTCCCAGAATGGGGAGATTTTCTCAACAGAATTAATCGAGAAGATTACCCAGAGTTTATCCCCCACAACGACCTGTATGTAAGGGCGCTCAATGACCAGTTTTTTCCAAATATTAGACAATCGTGCTTGCATATGGTAGCCTGTCGAACACTAGTCTTGCCCTAAATTGAGACTTTGGGTTGGATAATTGATCATGCAGATGTGCATAGGTTCCTAATTAATGACGAGAATGGAGGATGTGTCAAATCTTTTCTCCTGATAGAGGTCCAGAAATATTACAAGGTTAGGGACTCGGAGGAACAGTTGAACACAGATTTCATGGTGAATTTCTATGAATTCCTTGACACCAACCGATTAATGACCTCCTGGTTGAAGGACGACAATAAATTCACAAACTAGAGCAATGACTAGTATGATACAATGAATCTAAAGGATCCTTATATCTACTTAATGGCTCTAATTTTCCGATTATACAAGGAAAAGGATTGTGCTATGTTCTCAGAGGCATGGATGCCCCTCACATACATTGTGGCTATTTCTGGGAGTAGCTTCAACTGGGGAACGATAATCTACAAGAAATTGAGCGCCAATATACTATAGGATTAGAAACCAAAGGAGGGAGAAGTGCCCTCTTTTCACATGGCTTCATATCTACTAGATGTGATCCGCGCAAGGAATGTCTTCATCGACATGAATCTGAGCTGGCACGTCGTAGAGATACCTGTTCATGTCTACTTCAACATCCTGTGGGAAAACAGGTACACGAAATTGTATGCTCTCATTTGTGATGAATTCATAGCTCGAGTTTATTTCATTATTTTCAAAAAAGAATGCCCAAGACTGTCTGTAGCGGCCAAGAAAATGATTTCAAAAGAAGGCCATTGGTACCTAGATGAAACCACAACCTATATCAGGGTGTTCAAGGCCACCGACACACCACATTTACTCCCCACTCACATCCCATACCGACTTGTCGTAGGAGAAATCTATTACCAAACAATCCTACAGGGCTATAACGCCACTTTGGTTAAGGCCAAGAAATGAGCATTCATACCCTATGGTTTCCATTATGGTTTTTAATAGTAAAGGACACTGCTCAAGATAAACAAGAGGGTTTGAGTCAACTGAAATATAGGTTCTCGACAAGCCGATTTCACAAGCATGACCATAAAGGCCTAGTTCTTCAGTATGCATCATAAGTCTCTTTCTGTTGGCCATACACACATGATAAGTTTGAAGATGAGATGTTTATAGAATGTGCTCAGGACTAGGAGGAGGTACTACAGAGAAAAGATAACCCAAACATGACTAGGTTAAAATATATAAGTATGGATGAGCAAGTCAAAATGAGAGAACAGATGAATCAAGAATCTCTAAGGGTTAGAGAAGAAAACAAAGAAACAAAATCCACATAGGTACAAAGGAGGGGGATGTTGTTACCATAAGGATCTAAAAGGATCATCCAGTAGCTAGAGAATGATCCTCAAATAGTATAAATGATTAATATCACCCAACCGACCCAATCAAAATCAGAGAGGAGTTAAATGGCTCAGAGTCAACACAATTGGAGGAAACCATCAGTCTGGAAAATCCCAGAGTTCCATCACCATAGGCCAGATCGTCGGTGACCATTCCAAACCAGTATGAGATTCCAGGAACACTAGGTGAAACAAGTGTTCCTAATACCCTGTTTGATCTAATAACTATCTATGATGGTGAAGAGAGTTCAGAGGTCTCACTTATAACTCCAATACCAATTATAGAGGAGAAAGAACTAGGGGGGACATTTGCTCCAAGTCCCGATGCATCAATTCCAAACCCTCTGCAAGGAGACCATGAGGATGAAAGTATCTTAGACAATGAACTTCTCTACCTATCGATGATCCCAAAATACATCTTCATGCATGAGATAGGTTTAGGTGGACAAAAAGAGAAATTACAACATCCAGAGATCAGCACCTCAACAATCGATCACCAAGTAAGTATTGAGTCTCTCACTGTCCCTTGAATTTTGGATGATACCTCACTAGACGATGAACACTAGACTGAGGTTGAGCCATTGGAAGATATGGAAGTTTCCCCTGGCAAAGAAGTACAAGATCTGGTCCTAGAGAAAATACATACGACAAGAAGCTTGGGAAACACTCTGAACTAAGGAGAATAACAAATCCATGATCTAGTTGATGAATTTGCCGATATACAGACGATCACTTATGATAGGAGAAGGAAATCCATCATGAGGAGGACCACCAAGAAAAGAATACTCACACTAGATAGCTTGATTCTCATCACCACAGAAGAGAAGATGATCAACATAGAAAACATGAAGACATATGAGCTCATCAACGAAGGGATGGCTATCATTGATTCCATGATGGATCGAGCAAAGTGAGATGAAAAGGAACTGGCCACGACATACAAGGATCTCGACCATATAAGCCATTTGGAAATTTTTTACCAAGACTTAACGCAAGCCACATTTTTTCTGAAGAGTGAGTTCCAAGACGCATATGAAAAGTTCACGAGTGAAAGATATATTTGTTATAACCCTAATTTTCACCAGATATGCTTACCTGGCAATAGGACATCTCATTTTACATATTTTTCCAAGCCACTACTGAACAACTCTTCTTAAAATTTGAAGGCACACGCGTCCTGCTCCATTACTGCATGTGTGTATATGCTAGCTGACCCACTATAGCCCGTGTATACCTACAAAAGCATGAAAAATGAAAAGTTGTAGAAGGAACTCACAGTTTTGGGTAATTTACCTAAACCATTTGACTGCCCATAGCCGGTCACTCAACCAAATACCTAGCCCTTTCTAGCCTATAAAATAAGGGGTAGGGGTCCCATTTAGAGGGAAGAAAATAATTGTAATGAAACTCTACCTGATTTCGCATTCCCTTTGTACCAACCTTTTGCAACTAGTGTGTGAAGAGAAGCATATACAAAAGTAGTTGGAGCATAGTTGAAGAGGAGCCCAAGACCAGATTCAAGGAGCAGTGGCCGATCTCACTATTGTAAGGTTACTCTTGTGAGATTAATAAAATAAGTACTTTTCCCATCCCGCCATATGAGATTGTCAATATTTAAATTTGATTATATTTTGATAGAATATCTAACCCATTAGTTCACAGATCATATGCATGTGGAGTTTTTTGTTTGTCTTTGTGTGAATGCAGGTCAACATTGGGAGGAGATTTGCAGTCAAGAAACGGACAAACGTTAAAGGATCGATATCAAACAAAAAAACTAAGGTATAGTAACTTGATCTTTTTAACCTTGTATTTGAATATGAATAATGGGGTTTATGATTGGGATGTTGGTAAGAAGTAGGAGACTTTAGGTCATTTTCTGCATGCATTACAAAACCCTTAATGCTAGTCCGTAGGGGGGATTTACCACCCATAACAATATCTTCACCATATGTGTATCCAATTATCAAGAAGATACCCTTATGGCACTGACAACCTATAAATATGTGGAGAGATGGTATGAAAAGGCATGACAAGCTGTAGAACGAATCGACTACATCAACGTAGTGTAGAAGGGACGAGACGCAGAGGAGCATGGAATTCGAGTGTTGATGTATAGAAGCATCTCCCAGACCAGGAAAGCAACCAAATACTAGGTAAGTATAGCCCAGGAACCTTGACAAGAGATACAAAAGAGGTGGGCCAAGTCTGAAAGAAGCTAGGAAAAGATCAATCAGGAGATGAAAGACGTTGGCCTCCCATAGTTTGGCTCACCCGAAGACTTTGTTGACTTGCATGACATAGTCAAACAACATCCAAAACAAGAATCAACATGGGGAGTGAATATCACGTAGGTGGAAAGCATGACACCGGGTCAAATACAAAAGTTTATGGAACATATGATTAAGGCTCATGCAGTTCTGGAGCGTTTATGTGCCAACGTCATCAAATACAGAGAATGGATAATAGAAGTGAAGGAAACCTTTTCAGCCCCGATGGACCAACACAGATTCTCGTATGATAACGCATGTGAGGATCTCTTTGTCAAGTGGGCATAATATGAGAATATTCATCCACTCTAGTAGAACCATGAGATGATTTACAGAGAACAAAGAGATCAAGTGCCACGTGGTAATTTTTTTTTTACTTAACACAAACTTGTAGAAACTATTTCTAGTTAGTGATTCTTTATAAATAGGGGGATTGACCATTTATGAAGGGTCGATGGTTTTGGGGAAAAGACCCCGTTTTTGAGAATTGTAAATAATTATTTCTGAGCAACCTTAATTGAGAAGTTCTATTTAGAACTAGAGACAAAATTTTGTTTTTCATCAAAGGTGTTATGCGATTGGATTGAGGAGGAACTACTTCCAACTTTTATTTCAATAGTTGATGAGGTAATGAGTAAGAGTTTCTGAATCTATTGATAAATTATCTGTTTCAATATTTTAACAATTCTTTTGTTCTTAATGATGAAAATAAAATCATTGTGTTAATATGTGATTGATGGTAGAGCTAAGGAAACTATTTTTCTTTCACTCATCTTGTTGCATGCGTATTTTCTTTCAATAATTGTATCTCAGTCACTATTGAAATACTAGAAAGTTAATGTATTATTACTAGACTTGTAATAGGTGTGAATATCGTTGTCTACATTCTAGAGCACGAGGGTTATCCCAGGCTCAGAATTATTCAGTAGTTAAGAATCCCTTCTATCAATTGGTTTATACCATCACACCTTACTTTATCAGACTCATCTAATAAAAGAAAAGAGAAAAGATAAATTTTAATCTGAAGGATGAACTTTCACATAAAGATGTCCTATCAATCACTAAGTAAAGCCGATCGATAAATTAGCTAGATCGAAATATCTGGAGAACCATTCCACCCATCAAATGCTGTAGAGTCTAATTGGGCCTCTAAGGTGGGCTTGGTTCCTACTATTGAGTTAAAGGAATCTCAGACCCCTCAATATAATTGGCACTAGAAGGAGGGACTAAATGAATGAATGGATAACGATATTTTTGATAATATATTTCACATAGCCTACATATTCAAAACAACCCACATGCATCGCTAGTCATTCTCAATACAACCCACATATAGAAAGGACTCCTGAAATGAGTAACTCACCCAAACACGAGGAAGTAGAACACCTATTCCCTGAAATACCTTGTTCTCTTCCTCACGAGGAGTTGAACCAATTCAGAAGAATCACAAGATCTTATGCTCAGAAAATTGGATCGTTACCCTTAGCCCCATTACTTCCTCATAGAAAACAAGTAAGGATACTAGTTGTTGATACCCATGACCAGGTTTTTGTTCACATATTAGAAGACTTGATATATTTTTCCCTCACTTAGATTGAACAACCCATTAATCTTATCCCCAAAACACTAGCTGGTAACTACTCTGAGCCTGACAATTTTGAATATGACGAGGAAGGGTTTAACTCAGATCGCTCAGCTTCATAATTGGATGACATGGAGGATAATAAAGATATTAATGAATAAAGGGGAAATACAACTCAAAATAATCAATCTTGGTTGGCCAGAGATGCTTTGGAAATCCCAGGATGGGTACATAACCTCCCTAAATACCCAGAAAAATTACTTCCCAAATTCGACACTGAAACCTCTGGATTTCCTGAAGACCATATTAAAAATTTCATACTAGCTATAAGAATGATGAAAGTACAACATGAGGATGTAGTGTGTGGGATTTTCCCCTATACATTTGAGAATTCAACCTCGACTTGGTATTTTAATTTGCCTGTGGGGTCCATAACTAGTTGGACAAAGTTTCAAAAAGATTTCTTAGAAAAAATTGTAGAAGAAACTACCACAGGAGCTTTAATGGATGAACTGTTCGTTGCCACCATGAGTTAAAAAGAGAAGTTTAAATACTTCAATCAATGGCTTACCACTATTCTGAACAAATTTCAACCTGAATCAAAACCTACTTAGGAGTTGCAAATTGAGGTATATTCTAATGCTCTCCCTGCTTCCATTTCCATGTTGGTGAAAAGGGTTGCCAAACATACCCTAGCTGAAAATTTCGAGGAAGAAAAAAAAAATGAATTCCAAATGAAGGGATGCAAATAAGGTCAGGTCTCACTATTTAAGAAGGAAGTTCAACCTCCACCTAGGAGAGGACTTTTGTTGACTAGACCCCCCGGAAAACAAACAAAACAAGGTCACGAAAAGGGAAGTGGGGACATAGAAGACCTACAACGAATGATAAAGAAACTGTTGAATGAAATTGTAGACATGAAAATAAGTGTCGGGGAAGGAAACCAAGGTCAAAGGTCCTATAAAAACTTTTTTTAAAGAAACCCACCGTTCAAAGCGATTGTACCTCCCCCAACCAACTTAAACATCGACCTAGGTAATGTAGCATCCAAATATTTTTGTATGTACCATCAAGAGAATTTTTTTGAAAGAGAATATCCCCAATGGGTGCATGCTATGAATTTAATGGGCAATAGGTTCCTAGACGAAGTTTCTCTTACAGAACAATCAAGTGGCTCAATGATGAACATCTTCCATCGGGAGGAAGTTTAGTCATCGGAAGAAACAACCATGTTGTTATGGGATCCTGACTTGTTGATGCCTCTCGATGATGTATTTGAAGTTCATGAACCACCCACTGAGGTTTTGGCGGTGCAAACATGAAGTAAGGGTCAATTGGTCTCAAATGACCTTATGACTATCAAATCTTCGAGAGGAAAAAAAACAATTGACCACTCAAAAGAAACTTGTGTCTCCCAAATAAATCCTATAAACGTACATACATGGGAGTCACCCAAGATGGACTACAACATAGTATAAGACTTAAAGAATTTGAAGGCTAATGTATCGGTCATGGATATGTGCAGAATTCCCCAGTAAAAGGATTTTCTGCTGCAGGATTTAAAGTCAATAGAAGCCCCTATAACAAGCACTAATCTAGGTGAAGTACCACCTCCCACATATTTAAAGAACAATCCAAATGTGAATTGTTTCTCTTTAGAAAAGAGAGGAAATCCTTTTGTCCCACCTTTCCTTTTAACGTTTGAGGTATTCAACAGAAACCTACATAATTGTTTAGTCGATTCAGGGCATCCTCCAATGTCATGCCGTTGTCAATATACAAGAAATTGAATGCAATCCACTCAAAAGTGATAAACACGTTATACAATTAGAAATAAAACAAGTAAAATTTATTGGGGAACTTAAGGATGTCATGATCAAAATGGCTACCCACCCAAAATTTGTGCAAGTGATTGACATAATTGTAGTATATATCCCAGAAGCTTATGGACTACTACTTAGTCGAGATTGGTCTGAGAAATTTAATGGATATTTTAGCACGGAATGGGCTCACCTCTGGTTTCCACTAAAGGGAAACAAAAACATGATTAGGGTTGATAGGGAAATATGTCTCAAACATATTTTCACCGATTTAGAATCCTTCAACGATCCATCATTGACAGATTTCCCGGTGCTAGGAAACTACTCCTACGAATTTGATTTTGGAAATTTCTCTCATCTCTCGTCTGATGTACCTCTCACTGAAAACTCCGAAATGACTTTTTAATTGAATCTACTGGCAGTGGCATAGGAAAGCATCTTTTGTCAGGAACCTTCGTTGTAAACAACCAACAAGGTATACAAAGATGAGAAGATAAATAGACATGAAGAAATTGCTAAATTTCAATCACAAGTTTGGACGTTGTACTTTTATGGGTCTAAATCACAAGAAGGGTCAGGAGCAGGATGTATCTTCATTGACCCGAAAGGGAAGAAAAATTTCCTGTCCTGCAGACTAGAATTTGAATGCACCNACCAATAACACTATTGAGTATGAAGGTTTAGTTCAGGGATTGGATAAATCCATAGACTTAAACATTAAAGAATACTATCCATTGCAATTCACCCCACTTGAGAAATTACCAACAAGAGGTGAATAGACTAATAGAACATTTTGAGGCCTTCAATATTACTATTGTTCCCAGGACAAAGAGTACTCTTGCTGATTCCCTAGCCACTGCAGCCTCGAGGTTATCCCATTTATAAGACTATGAAGCCTCCAGGTTCACTGTGGATCTACTCTACAAACCATCAATACCAAACAATATTTCTAATTGGAAGGTTTTTGAAGGAGATGAACAAATTGTAGATTTTCTAACCAATCAAGACAATTTTAAAGATCTGGCTATTTATGATGAGGTATTCCAAGAGCAACTAGAAGAAATCAATTTCCACATATAGAAGAGCGAAAAATATCACTCTAATAGTAAATCAAGGTTTCACACGATACCAAAATGGGCATCCAATTTGGAGAACCTTTTTGACCCGAGGGAAAGATTTAAAGGGTCAAAGAACACAAAAACATGGGAGCTCATGCCCTGTATATGAGACTATGAACCTAAGAACCCCTGAAAACCCTAAGAATGTAAATATATGTAAAACAATGTCTAAAGAAGACATGAAAACTTATCTCAATATTTTTAGAGAATTTCAAGATGTCTTTTCTTGGACCTACCGAGAATTGAAAACTTATGACACTCGCATTATTCAACACACAATCCCATTAAAATGTGGAGTAAAACTCTTCCAAAAAGAGATTAGGAAGTACCATCCATCTGTGGAACCCCTGATGTATCAAGAGTTAAAAAAATTACTAGATGCTAAGATTATCTTTCAGGTTAGACTGCCTGGGTAGCAAATTTGGTTCCTGTCGGGAAAATGTTTGGGGAGATCCTCCTATGTGTAGATTTCAGGAGCCTTAACATAACATCAAAAAAGGATAACTACCTAGTCCCACCCATGGAATAGCTCTTGCAGACCATGTCCGGTTATGAAATTTTCTCCCTTCTATATGGTTTCTCAGGTTATAACTAGGATTTAGTTTCAGAGGAAGACCAATTGAAAACTACCTTTTGAAGAACCTTTTCTTATAAACACATTCCCTTTGGGTTGATTAATGTAGGGGTAACCTTCCAAATGTCCATGGAAGTATCTTTTCGGGGAATTATTAACAAATGTATAGTAGTATATTTGGATGACGTGACTGTGTATTCAAATAATAGAGAAAATCACATCCAACATCTAACCCATACTTTCAAAAGGTGTAGGAAATATGGAATATCTTTGAACCCTAAGAAAACTATCTTTGGTGTTGAGGAAGGGAACATAATAGGTAATATTATATCTCAAGAAGGAATTTGTATAGATCCCGAATGAATAAAGGAAATAGCCCAGCTTCCTTTTCCCCATAACAAAAAGGCTATGCAATCCTTCTTTGGGAAAATTAATTTTGTGAGAAAGTTCACGCCCAATTTCGCTGAAACTGTCAAACCCTTATAAAAAATTATTTGCAAGGATGCTATTTTTAAGTGGGATGACAAGTGAAAATATTCTTTCAACAATATCAAGACTGCAATATCTCAAGCCCCAGTCCTGCAAAGTCCTGACTTTAGTAAACATTTTTTTCTCTATACTTTTGCCTCTGACCAATCCTTAGCTACAGTATTGACCCATAAATAAGATGAAAACAATAAGGCATCGGTGTCATTTATGAGCACCAATATCCAAGGAGCATAATTGAACTACCCTTCTATAGCCAACCAAGCTTAAGCGGTGTAGAAAGCAGTAAAACATTTCAAATCTTACATCCTAAAACATCACACCAAAGTCATCATGCCTCATCCCACAGTATGATCCCTTTTCACTCAATAGGATATGGGGGAGAGAAGGGGAAATTGGATGGAAGTTGTCTACTAATTTGATCCAGATATAAAACCTACCAAATTAGTAAAGGGACAAGGATTGCATAAAGTGTCCGCAGAAGCCCAAGATCGAATAAATGAATACCCCGGGTGGGAGAATGAATTAGCATTACAGTGTAGTGAATATTTATACATTCCTATAGGGAAACAATCTTGGTATGGAAAATTAATTTACCTCTTGCATCATGGGACTTTCCCAGAAAGCCTAATCCCTAAGGAAAGGAGAGCTTGCAGGCTAAAATCTGCGCAATATCGCCTCATAAATTCAGTACTTTTCTGTGTAAATTATGATGGAGTACTCTTGATATGTGTCAATTGTGAAGATGCAGAAAAGGTTATGAGGGAGCTCCAAGATGGTCCTGTGGGTGGACACTTTGTAGGAAATACCACAGCTCACAAAATATTAAGAGTCGGTTATTACTCACATACTCTATTTAGGGATGCTCATAGGTACGCTAGAAACTGTAAATCTTTCCAAATGAGCATTGTAAGAGAGAAGAGGGAAGTTTCCCCACTCCAACCAGTAACCATATCCAGACTATTCGAGCAATGGGGGTTAGACTTCATAGGGGAGATTACCCTGAGTTATTCAAAACAACATAAATACATACTAACTTCTGTTGACTATTTTACAAAATGGGCAGAGGCCATCCCTCTAACTCATGTGAATGAAAAGGTTTTAATCCAATTCATAGAACAACAATTGATCACAAGGTTTGGGATTCCTTCAATTCTCGTTTTTGACAATGCTTCTTACTTTTCTTCTACTCTATTAACAAAGTTCACTCTAGACAAAGGAATCATAATAAGGTACCCTACAAACTACTATCCACAAGGAAATGGGATGGAAGAATCAACTAATAAGAACATAGTGAGGATATTGAAAAAAAAGTCGCAGAAAATCAGAGGAATTGGCATAGCTCGCTTCATAATTTCTTTATGGGTAGATAGAGTAACACCCAAGGAATATATAGGAAACTCTCCATACTTTCTAGTATACGGACAAGAAGCCATTCTCCCAAATGGGTTATATCTTCCATCACTTCAACTTGCTCAGGGTTCAAGAGGACATATCTCATTAGTTATTCAACAAAGACTTGATACCCTCCTCATGCTTGAAGAGGAAAGGGAGAAAGACAAATCTAAGTTTGCCGCTCATCAACAAATAGTTAAAATATGGTTTTATAAGCATAAGGCCAAAGAGAAGGAATTTGAAGTAAGATTTTTAGTCTTGAAATGGGATAGAGCAAATGAACCTAAGGGAAAACATTCAAAGTTTGAAAATCTATGGCTCGAACCTTTCCAGGTATCCGAGAAAATTGGGGCAGGCACATATCAATTGAAAAATCTGAGGGGGGAACTCGACACCCTCCCAGTGAATGGCCAAGCCCTAAAACAATATTTCTGTTAAAAAAAAATGGGCCTTTTTCATGTTTCTTTAGAATATATTCCAATTAGGATAAATGTGTAGGTTTAGGGTAGAATGACTGCAGATTCCTTTTTATTTCTGTCTTTTCTTTTGCTTGATATTTTCTTGTAATAAAGTTGCGTTCCATAAAATATTTGTCAACCTTAATAAATATGGTGTAGAAAAATCCGCTCCCAACTTACGCTTACGTACACCATAAGAAACGCTAGGCAATTACAAATTTCTTCAAGGAGATATATATCTTGTCTTTGCAAAACAAACGACCTTGGTAAGTGATGAAGTGTTTGTTTGGTGGTCTGGTAAAGCCCAAAGGGAAAGATGGCAAGTTGTGAAGGATCACATGTATCTCGAGATAGAGCTAGGAATAATTTCACATTGCAGATAACAGACGTCCCCCTCTCCAACTCGCTCAGGAAATTTGTGCGAGAAATAAATTAATTATATTAAATGAGTGAAAAGTTGGAGAGGGTATGCACATAACTCTGTAGGGGCTATGGACACTCATTGGCAGCAGAGCGAGGTATGTGACGTCAGGGTGACTCCGTTGGGGCTATGGATGCTCACTCGCACCGGAGCAATACCTTAGCGAGTGAATAATGATAACTAAAATGGCCTCGAGCCAATGAATTCCTTACCCAAGTCTTGTAAAAAGGGGGCATGGGTCACGGTCAAGAGGAACGAAGGTGGGATAAGTGATAAACTCCATAGGGAGATCCAAATTCATGAACCCAGGAAATTGTGCATGCATGGATAGGAAATAATCTCATAAAAGCGAAGCTAGTTAGTTTCTCAACCATATTCTACATGAGCTAAGCCCGAAGGAAGGAATAGAGATTATGATTTCTCCCAGACGAACGCCATTTGTTGAACGCTCAACACACCCTAAAAGATTTTATGATTTTTTTTTCTCTTTTGGGTACCACTTGTTTTCTTTTGTTCTGCTTTCTGAATTGAGTCCATTGTGGAGGGGTTGCTAATTTCATTTTCATGTCTCATCGTCGATCAAATTGGATTTATTTGAACCTGTCAGAGTGAAACATTTGTGTCTAAAAATAACTTGGAATTTTAACTAAGAATCTATAGCTAAAATTGTGACCCATGAACTTATGTTCGACGTCGATAAAATCCAAGCACATAAAATGACCACATAGTAACAATAATTGCTGATTGTCGATGTATCATCAACATTGGTAAAAAAAAGAGTATATTTGCACTAGTTGTTCACAAAGATTAAGGAAATGGTCGATTTCCCATCAACATCGACAAACTATGAGAGGGATAAACATTGATATGGGCCATCATGAACCTCCAATAGTCGATTACTGATGCGTTTGTTCGGGGTCAGTGAAATCTCAAAGAGTTAAATCATGGAAACTTTTCTCATTGACACATCATCGATAATCGATCCCCGGTGCATTTTAGACATCAACAAGTTTCTAGGGAGGTAACCCAGGAAGACTTGTTTAAAATTATCACAAATCGTCGATCCTTGATACTTTTTTGGCATCAGTAGGGTAGGACCTGTTGTTAAAATGCTTATCTAATGAAAATCCCCAATTCTAAATAACATGATTAAACGAATATGCCAATCTCAAACATCACGTGTCTTTTCCATGTAGGCATTTCATACGACCTAGTTTCATCCTGAGTCACCTTAGGTTTCCCCGTGTCCTAGTCACACTTCCAAGTCAAAATTTCCACATTAGTGATGTATGGCAATATGGATCGGTGTCGAGATTTTTTCCAATAGGTATCAACGAACATTGTCTAAAGAAAAGAGCCAACTCCTGATCCACCCATTAAATTAGCAGAATGATGGGACGTTTTTAGCACAAAATAAGATCAAATTATTCCATTTAATAGACTAATTAATGTTTCTCTCCACATACTTTTCTACCCCGTGCATCGATTGAACAACGAGAATTTGAAATCGCCGATGAACCACATTATATTCTGCGCCAGCGTCGCCAACCTATGACTGCATTTAAATCTCAAGCATAATGCGGATTTGGCGAATTTTTTTGTAGAACCGCACCTACACTTTGAATTCAATAACTGATGTGACAAGGTAAGTATTATCTCCGTTTAAATCACTAATACAAATTTGAACACCTACATTATACACACAAGTTTCTCATTTCCATAGAAGCCGAAGAAGCGAAGAGAGTGTCTTAAGAGTTTCATTTGTTTCTCAGAATTTCAAAACTAGGTTAAGCTAGTGCGAAGAAGAAGTATGTGTTAATTTATCATTTTAACGGTCGCATTTTTATGTATCAGAATTTTATTTGCAACATGGTGTCTAAAGTTGTTCTCTCTACAAGAAAAATTCCTCCAAGGAAGCCAATGACTAGATGCTTGCCAAGGGAACCAAAATTGAAGGAAGTAGATATTGGTGAAGGATCTTCTCCCGACATCGCGAGGTAGTTGGATTTTTCTCCTAGAGTGGAACCTGTTACGCCTTAATATTGGCTCATTACCCCTTAATTGGGGCATATTATATTAGTAATGTTATTTTATTTATGTCGTCTTTAGGCCATTAGTTGTAATTATACCTCCTAGTCTCCTATATATACCAAGGAGACATTTTCATTATGAATCATCTTGTACTTGAGCATTTAAGTGGGGTAAAAGGAGGTTGCCCCCT
>SNQJ01S0100323.1:0-10500 GCA_010110895.2 Picea sitchensis | reverse complement strand
TTGAATCATCTTGTTCTTGAACATTTAAGTGGGGTAAAAGGAGGTTGCCCCCTCGAAGAGGCTTATTATCTGAAATTATCTCTTTTTCAAGGCGTTGAGTAATTTTTCTAAGGTTTTTCTATGCTATATTGATATTTGGTTCTTAGCAGAACCTGTCATCAAAACATCAACAAAGAAGGCATTTAGTCAATCCCCTACTTTTGGCGATATAAAAGAAACCAATAGATCAAATATGGTGCTCCCACAATGTGGATATTTGTTAAACATAATTAACCAGGAAGATTACCCAGAGTTTATCCCCCACAATGACCCGGATGTAAGGGAACTCGACGACCAGGTTTTGCTGAATATCTGATGGTCGTGCTTGTATATGGTATCCTTATGAACCCTAGTATTTCCCTGAATTGAGACTCTAGGTTGGATAATCGATCATGCAGAGGTGAAGAGGTTCCTAATCAATGATGAGAATGGCTAATGTGCCAGAGTTTTTCTCCCAAAAAAGGTCAATAAATATTTCAATATCAGGGACCCGGAGGAACGGTTGAACACATATTTCATGGTGAAGTTATATGAATTGCATGACACCAGCCGATTAATGGCCTCCTGGTGGAAGGAAGACAAGAAATTCACAAACCAGAGCAACGAATGGTACGAGACAATGAATCTAAATGAGCCATATATCTACTTAATGGATCTAATTTTCTGATTATACAAGGAAACTGTTTGCGCTAAGTTATCAGAGGCATGGATACCCCTGATATACAATGTGTCTATTTCCAGGAGTAGCTTCAATTAGGGATAAATCATCTCCACACAATTGAGAACCAGTATACTGTAGGCTCAGACACTAAAGGAGGGAGAAGTTCCCGCTTTTCACATGGCTTCATATCTTCTAGATGCGATCTGCACAAGGAATGTCTTTGTCGGCATCAATGTGAGTTGGCATGTCACAGAGATAACTATTCATGTCTACTTCAATATCCTATGGGAAAATAGGTACAATAAATGGGATTCTCTCATTTGCGATGAATTCATAGTTGGAGTTTATTTCATTGTTTTCAAAAAAGAATGCCCAAGACTGTTTGTAGCAGCTAAGAAAATTATTTAAAAAGTAGGCCATTGGTACCTAGATGAAACTACGACCTATATCAGGTTGTTTTGGGCCACCAAAACACCACATTTACTCCCCACTCATGTCCTAGACCAACTCGTCTTAGGAGAAATATGTTACCAGACAATCTTGCAGGGCTATAATGCCACTTTAGTTAAGGACAAGAAACGAGCGTTCATACCCTATGGTTTACATGTAGGGTTTTTCATACTGAAGGACACTTCTCAATCTAAACAAGAAGATTTGAGTCAGTTGTAATATAGTTTCTTGACATGATAGTTTCACAAGCATGACCTTAAAGGCCGAGTTCTCCAACATGAGTCACAAGTCTCTTCCTGCTGGCCATACACACATGATAATTTTGAAGATGAGATGTTTACAGAGTGTGCTCAGGATTGGGGGGAGGTACTATAGAGAAAATATAACTTGAACATGACTAGGTTCAAAGCTATGAGTATGGATGAGAAAGTCAAAATGATATAACATACGGCTCAAGAAGCTCTCAAGGTTAGATAAGAAGGAGATCAAAGAATCAAAGAATCATCCAACAGCTAGAGAACAAACCTCAACTAGTATAAATGATGAGGATCACCTTGGATGACCCAATCAAAATCAGAGAGGAGATAAATAGCTAAGAGTCAACACAAATGGAGGAAACCACTGGTTTGGAAAATCCAAGAGTTCCATCACCATAGGCTAGATCGTCGATGACCATTCCAACCCAGTATGAGATTCCAAGAACACCAGGTTAAACGGGTGTGCCTAATACCTTGTTTTATCTAATAACCATCTATGATGATGAAGAGAGTTAAACGGTCTCACTTATAACTCTGATAACAATTATAGAGGAGAAAGAAGCAAGGGGGACATCTGCTTCAAATCCCGATGCATCAATTCCAAACCCTCTGCAGGGTGACCATGAGGTTGAAAGTATCTTAGACACTGAACTTCTCGACCTATCGGGAACCTCGAAAGACAAATCCATTGATGAGCTAGGTTGAGGTGGAAAAAAAGAGGAATTGCAATAGCCAGAGATCGACACCTCAACAACTGATCACCAAGTATGTATTGATTCTGTCACTATCCCTTAAATTTTGGCTGATACCTCACTCGCTGATGAACACCAGACGAAGGTTGAGTGATTGGAACATATGGAAGTTTTCCCTGACAAAGAAGTATAAGATCTGGTCCTAGAGAAAATTCATATGACAGGAAGGTTGGGAAACACTCTGACCTAGGGAGAAAAACAAATCCCTGAGCCAGTTGATGAGGTCGTTGGTATACATGAGATTGCTTACGACAGGAAGAGTAAATCCATCATGAGGAGGACCACAAAGAAAAGAAGACTCATGCTGGATAGCTCAATTCTCATCACCACAAAAGAGAAGCTGCTCAACACAGAAAACACAAAGACATTTGAGCTCATCGGTGTAGTGATGGATATCACTGATGCCTTGCTGGATCAAGAAAATAAAGATGAAAAGGAACTAGCCACTGCACAGAAGGAGCTCGACCATCTGTGCCATTTGGAAATTTTTTACCAAGACTCAACGCAGGCCACAATTTTTCTGAAGAGTGAGTTCCAATATGCATATGAAAAGTTCATGAGAGAAAGACATCTCTTCACTACATGTGTAGCCGATTATCAAGAATATACCCTTATGGCATTGGAAACCTATAAGGAAGTTGAGAGATGGTATGAAAAGGCATGCCAAGCTGTAGAATGAATCAAATGCATTAGTGCAGTGCAGAAGGGCCAAGACGTGGAGGAGCATGGAATTTGAGTGTTGATGGATAGAAACATCTCTCAGATAAGGAAGGAAGCCAAATACTGTGCAAGTATGGCCCAATAACCTCGGCGAGAGATACAAAATAGGTGGGCCAAGTCCAAAATAAGATGGGAAAAGATCAATCGGGAGATGAAAGACATTGTCCTCCCACGAGATAATTTCCAGAGAACCACGAGATGATTTCCAGAGAACAAACATATCAAGCGCCACGTGGAAATATTTTGTTTTACTTAACACAAACTTATAGAAACTATTTTTAGTTTGTGATTTTTTATAAATAGGGGGAATGACCTTTTAGGAAGGGTCGATGGTTTTGGGGAAAAGACCTTATTTTTGATAATTGAAAAGAATTATTTTTGAGCAACCTTAATTGAGAAGTTTTGTTTAGAACCAGAGACAAAATTTTGTTTTTCATCAAAGGTGTTATGTGATTGGATCGAGGAGGAAATAATTCCAACTTTTATTTCAGTAGTTGATGCTGTAATGAGTAAGAGTTTCTGAATCTATTGATAGGCTATATGTTTCAATATTTTGATAGTTCTATTGTTCTTAATGATGAAAATAAAATCATTGTGTTAATGTGTGATTGATGGTAGTCCTAAGGAGACTATCTTTCTTGAACTCATCTTATTACATGCATATTTTCTTTAAATAATTGTTTCTCAGTCACTATTGAAATACCAACAAGTTAATGTATTATTACTAGACTTGTAATAGGTGTGAATATTGTTGTCTACATGCTAGAGAATGAGGGTTATCCCAGGCTCAACCTTCTTTAGTAGTTAAGAATACCTTCTATCAATTGGTTTATACCATCACACCTTACTTTATCAGACTCATATAATAAAAGAAAAGACAAAAGAGAATGTTTAATCTAAAGGAGGAACTTTCATAGAAAGATATCCTATCAATCACTAAGTAAATCCCATCGATAAATTATCTAGATCAAAATATATGGAGAACCATTCCACCCATCAAACACTGCACAGTATAATTGGGCCTCTAAGGTGGGTTTGGTTCCTATTTTTGAGTTAAAGGGATCTCAGACGCTTCAATGGGTCCATAAATGAATGGACAAAGATTTTGATGAGGCCATGTAGGGCGTTGTTTCTAAAAGTGAAACCAAAATTTGTCTCCCACTTGAAATTTTTTTGGCACTCGGTGTCGATCATGGTGTTGCTTGTACTTGGAAATTGACTTCTGTAAAATATCATGAACTTGTTGGTGGATGTGTTGGATCCACTCAATGAATTGGGTGGCTTTGTCAACTTCAGTTGGACCATGGGATGAGTCTTCTTTGGTGGTTGAAAGGGGTAGTGTAATATCCATGGACCTAATGGTTGAAATCCCAACCCCACCTGAATGGGGCTGTGGTTGGTTGAGCTATGTATGGATCTTTTGTAGCTGTGATGAACATAAGGAAGAGTCTTTTCCCATGTGTGGGGGTGCTTGGAATTGTACATGTGCAGGATATGCATGATCATATGGTTGACAACCTTGGTTTTACCATCTGTCTTGGGGTGGAAGGCAATGGATTTGGTGATATTGGTGTCTAGCAGTGACCAAAGGCTCGAACAGAATGTGTTAAGGAACTGGTTGTCCCAATATGAGATAATGGTTTGTGGGATACCAAAATGTACCCACACTTGTTCAAAGAATATGTTGGAAGTGGGCTCTTTTATGATACTCTTCTTGCAGGCAGCCATAATTTCCATCTTGGAAAAGAGATCAACAACAAAAAAAACACAGTCATTTCCCCGCTTGGTGGATGGAAGGCCTGACATGTAGTCCATTGAGATGGAGTCCTAGGGCGTGTCAGGAGTAGGAAGAGGGGTGTACAAGCCTTGTTTCTTAGTGGTTGGTTTCGCAATAACACAGGCAGTGCAGGACCAAATATACTTGCTGACATCCTATCAAAGTTTCGACCAGTATAAGTGTTGATGTAGCACTTCCATTGTCTTTTCTACATCGAAGAGTCCTACCACCCAACTATAGTAGGATTCCAAAATCAAATTCACTTTCTCTCTTGATGGAACATAGAGATGGCCTAGATGGAACAACAACCCATATTGAATATGGAAATTAGCGATAGTTGTGTTTACGCTCAATATCTGGTAGGTGTTGGCAAAGTCAAGATCTGTCTCATAGAGGTGGGGCCATCCAGATATCTCGTGGCCCCAAGAGTCTAGTACCATGGTGAGTCCCGCGATTGGGGGTCAGCTGAGGAAATTAGATTTTTTTGGTACTTCCTATTTCATACTTGATTTTGAGGTGGAACTACTGCAAGTATGTGGGACACTTACGATGGCCATCATTCTGCAATTTTCCTTCTGTCTGCATGAAATACAATGACTTATGATCAGTGTGGATGACTGACTCCTTCCCAATAATGTAATTCTTCCATTGGAATAAATTTATTTGTCATAAGTAGGGTACTTACGTATGAAGTATTATAATGTATCACTATGATAGGCCACGGGGTGGCCGTGCTGAGTGAGGACTATGCCCACAACATAGTTTGAAGAATCTATCTCGATTTCAAAGGGATGTTGCAAGTGAGGTAGTGAAAGCACTAGGGATGAGCACAAGTGCTGCTTCATATCAATGAATGCTTGTTGTTGGGATAGTCCCCACACAAATGTTTTCTTACCACCACCCCTGGTTACTTGGCTGAGGGCCCATGTAATATGGGAGAATCCCAACATGAACCTAAGAATCTCCAAAGCTAAGTGATCATGGTTAGGGATGGCCAGTCACACATGACTTAGATCTTGGCTGGATTCACATGCACACCATGCGCATCAATAATGTATCCTAGGTAGTGGACTTTGTCCATGTCAAAGGATCATTTTTCCAAGTTGGCATATAGCTTATGTTGTCGCAGAGTGTGCAGAACCTGCTGAATGTGTTGCAAGTGTTCCGCCAGAGTCTTGTTGTAGATGAGGAAGTTATCTAGATACACCACTACAAAATAATTGGTGAAAGGCCACAAGATATCATCCATCATCCTCATGAAAGTTTCTAGGGCATTTGTCAAACCAAAGGTCATGACCAACCATTCAAAAATACCTTCTTTTGACTTGAAGAAAGTCTTCCATACATTTGTCTCTACTCTATTTGGATTTTATGGTCACCAAAATTTAGATCAATCTTACTGATGTATTTGGCTCCCTTGATCTAATCAAGGAAATCGTCGATTCGAGGAATCGGGTACTGGTTCCTAACTGCGATTTTATTTAGGGCTCAATAATTAATGCAAAGTCTCTAGGTCCCATATTTCTTTTGCATCAACATGATTGGTCTTCCACAAGGTGATGATCTGGGTCAGATGTTCCTCTTTTGGAGAAGTTCTTGGGTCAGATGCTTGATATCCTCATTTTCAAATATAGAGTGATGATTGACTGGACCATTGGGTAGTGGTGCACCGGGGGTCAAATCGATGGAATTCTTGACTTGATAGTGCAGAGGTACCCTGGTAAGTGAGGAGAAGATGCCTTTGTATTCTTCAGTGACCTTATCCACTTTCTTCTGTTGAGTGGAGAGGTTGGCCGTAGAGGCCATGTATGTGGCTACAACATTTTTCTCACTCTGAGAGGGAATCATGAAGAAGAAAAACTTCCTGGTCTAAGAGATGACCTTCTTGCATTTCTTGGCAGAGATCAAGGAAATCGAACTAGGTGGGACTACCTTGGGTATCATGTACAATTTCCTGTCCAAAGTAATAATAAAATTGTGAGGCCTAGACTCATATACAACATGAAATTTCTAGAAATAAGGTTGGCAAAAAAGAACATTAGAAACTTCAAGGGGAGAAAATAACACAATACCTCATCTTTGAATGAATTGATGTCGTACGACAGGAGACACTGTTGGTTGACGCGAAGATCTCTCCCTTAGCAGAGCCATCCAATGGTGTAGGGACATAGGTGCGACATTGTCGGCAGGGCCAACCACTTGATAACCTATGTTGATATGAGGTTATTTTCGCTACTTCTATCAATGATGAACTACAACGGAGTGCCTTTCATCCAGATTTGTGAATGAAAGAGGAACTCGCCTTCCTCTGGTTCATCAGGTTCATCGAAATGGATCTTGGTGGTAGCAACGGTGGCACTAGGTTCTACATCAATGATCCATCTCCCATTTTCTGTTTCTAAATATGAGTGATAACCTGAATCCGATTCATAGGATTTCACCTCTACCACCAATGACTGCTTTGAGTGGAAATCAATAGTGTTATGTCAGGGGATCTTATGGAAGTCGCACCACTTCCCGATATCTTTCTACATCTTTCCATTGCCCTTTTTTTCTTGCATATTAGAATGGTTTTCTTGAGGTTGTCCATATTTTATCTATCCTTTTTTATGTGGGTTGGGGCTACCCTTTCTTTCCTTCTATTTTTAGGGGTTCCTAGACCCAAACCATCGTGTCTTTTTTTAATCTTGTGCTTGATTTTGACGACATATCGATAGGTCGCGCCTAAGGAAGAGATGTCCAAAAAATCCATTTCTGCCTGGATGTATCTATGCATACAACCACGATACTTGAGCACCAGATGTCTCTCATAATATTTGATACCCATATTGGTGCCCAAGGTATGGAATATATTTGTGAACTCTTCCACTACTTGGTCCCTTTCCTATCGCAATGTGGTCCATTTTGTATACAAGTTGTCATAACTTCCAATAGGGTAGTATTATTCCTTAATAGTATCACTGAAGGATTCCCAGGTAAGTGAAACTATAAATAATGAGGGTTCCTCCATTTCCTTTTTCTCATAGAAAATATCCCACCAATCTTTGAGATGGGGAACGACTTTGAGTAGTGAAAAAGTAATTTTTTCTCTATTCAAAAAGTTATGGATAGAAAAATATCCTTCTAGCAGATTCAACCATTTGTCTACAACATCTGCGTCTATATCACCTTAAAATATAGGAATATCAAAGTTGATATGTACCTTGAAGGGGGTGGCGCCTCCTCTCTAGGTAGATGTGTCTCTTGTCAACAATCGTTGAAGGATTTGTGCAAATTTGTCCATCATCTCGTTCCTCTGTTGCTCGAGGGATTCCTCGAGAAACATTTTGAAAGGATATCCTGTGCCATCATATTTATTTTTTCCTACAATGGAAGGATTCTTGGGCATGTGAGATAAGTTTTCCTCAAGAAAAACAAGATGAAGACCCAACTCTCTATACCCTGACCTCGTCGGGGAATACACTAAAAAGAACGACAAGGAGCAGACCGCTCTGATACCACTGATCCAGATTTATGAGAAGAACAGATGAAAACACATATTCATAATATTAACATAGAGACAAAATGAATAACAACAATCATACAGTAAAACTAGACTTCTATTAAATAACAAATATGTTGAAATTGTAAAATGTAGACTGAAACAAGCTTTCTAGAATGGTGGCAACTTATCTCTGAGAAGAGATGTGATTCTATGCTCATTCACAAGAAGATGAGTAAAATGAGGATTTGAAGGAATTTTTACATTAAAAATTAATGCCAAGACCGTAGACATACAAAAACATAACCCTAGGAGATGAAGCGACAAAAGTCATGTGGGCCTCGTTGGGGTAAGCTAGTACATCAACTTCCTAGGGTTGTAACCTTTGCATACAATCTCTATTTAGGGAGGATGATAGATCGTTGAAAAGGTATCAACGAGGAGATTAATTTTGGGGGATAAATAAAATCCTTTACATAACATTGATGTTCTCGATCGTGAAAAAACATCATGCAAGCCCTCAAAATGGCCCTAGAAGTTTGGGAACCGAAAAACTGCTAAAAATAGTAAATTGCTAGAAAATTGTTTTGATCCAGTTGGAATAGGTGGGTGGCCACCAATATCATCCTAGATCAATCCGAGACTCAGATGGATGATTCGTCAGTTTCTTTGGATCTAGAGCACATAGTTTCAACTAGTGGGGCTCCTCCGCTATCATTTCGTCGACCGAAAAACCGTTTGTTGGAGTATCTCCGACACAAGGGTTTTTCTCAATGAGGCATAATGCAATTTTGGAATAGGAGGTCGATTTTCAAGAACACTACGATGGGAATTTTTTGGTATCTTAGTCATGTGGGCCTTGGATAAACTGACTTGCGAGAGCTTATGAAACTATCTTATGCTGCTCGGTTTGGATTTCATGCCCCTGAACCAAATTGGCCACATGTCCCTAAATGGATTAAGGAGGCAAGTTGCAACTTGTGATAAAACTCAAAAAGGAACTCAGATGGATAAGTCGTCAACTACATTGGATTTGGAGCACCCATTGTAAGCTAGTGGGACCCCTCCGATGTCATTCCATCGACCGAAAAAACCATTTGTTGGAGTATCTCTAACAATCTAAGTGTTTTTCTCAATGAGGCATGGTGCAATTTCTGAAGAAGAAGTTGATTTTAATGAACACTTTTTTAGGTGTTTGTGGGTAGTTTAGTCACGTGTGGCTTGGCCAAACCTACTTTTGGGACCTTACAGAACTCCATTATGCTGCTCAGTTTTGATTTTATTCCCATGTACCAAATTGGCCACATGTCCCTGAATGGCTTGAAGAGGCGACTTGCAACTCATGATAAAACTCAAAAAGTGACTTGTATGGATGAACCATTAGTTTCATTGGATCCAGAGCACCAAGTTTTATGTAGTGGTGCCCCTCGACTGTCATTATGTCGATCAAAAAGTTGTTTGTTGGAGTATCTCCAACACTAGTATTTTTCTCAATGAGGCATAATGCAATTTCTGAAGAGGAGGTCAATTTTCAAGAACACTATGTCAGGTGTTTCTGGGTAGTGTAGTCTCGTGGGCCTTGGCCAAACTGACTTGCGGGAGCTTATGAAACTCTTTTATGCTGCTCGGTTTGGATTTTATGCCCCTGGACCAAATTGGCCACATGTCCCTAAATGACTTGAGGAGGTGAGTTTCAAGTTGCAATAAAACTCAAACCGAGACTCGGATGGACGATCCGTTAGTTTCATTGGATCCAAAGCATAAGGTTTCATCTAGTGGAGCCCATCCGCTGTCATTCCATCGACTAAAAAACCATTTGTTGGAGTATCTATGGCACTAGGGTTTTGCTCCGTGCTTATTACATATGTTTGACAATTTAACACCTTATTAGGCTAGATATGGCATGGCAAGAAATGACATGGAAAGGCATGGGAAGTGAAGGCATGGCATGGAAATTCATGGGAAGTGAAGGCATGGCAAGGCAAGAAAATGAAAGGAAAGGAATGTGAAGGAAAGGCAAGGCATGACAAGGAATGGCAATTGAAGGCAAGTTTTATCACTGAAATTTCGTCCGCACAGGACGACAAGAACTCCGCATCATCAGCACAGAAAAACAGGCATTCATGGCACAAGGATTAAATCCACAGTACAGCAAAAGGGCCAAAAACTATACAAAAATGACTAAAAAATTAAAAAGCGCAGCATACCCACTAAAACTGAGCGCGCGCGCAATATCTTCGTATATTGGGCGCATATGCGCGGCTGTGGGGTGCAAAACCCGCGCGCCTGCCAAACGGTGCATTTATGAAGCTGGTCGGCCTCCCAACCACTAATGGATCGGCTCCCAAGTCGATTTGACATCA
>SNQJ01S0100322.1:61077-76840 GCA_010110895.2 Picea sitchensis | reverse complement strand
TTGAGGATTGTTATAATGATTATGGAAATGAATAGATAAATATGTGTGGTAGAAAGTACTATGGAGGCATGTATGATTGGATGAATGATAGTGGTCATGGAAGTAGTGGAAACTTCATGAGTGGTATTGTTGATAAGGCAACAGAAAAGTATGGGCCCAAGCCCACACCCCAACAAATTGCAGAAATGGCTAAGTATAAAGGCATTACATACCAAAGGAATGGAAATAAAGGGCATGATTTCCCAACTAGTTTTCCCAAGGTATCACCAAGTCTTGCTAAGTCTAATATACCTATTAATGCAAATTTTAATATTGACTTAGGTGGTTGGCTGAATAATGCAAAGATTTTGGTACCAGTATCAGAAATTATGAAAAACCCTTCTCAAAAGGAAAAGCTACTTAAAGCCATAGAAGAACCCCCTAAAAGTGTTGTGTAGAAGCAACCAACCGTGGCCTACCAGGATGCACCAGTGATTTTGCAGAGTTGGGATAGGAAAAATGAGAATAATTTGCCTTTCTACCTTTCTCTACTTGTGAATGACAAAGTGTTACACAATTGCATGTTAGATTCAGGAGCAAGCTCTAATGTTATGACTAAGAAAGTGATGGAACAGTTAAACTTAAGAATATCTAGACCTTATCATAACATTTGTGCCTTGGATAGTCAGACAATTGAACTATATGGATTGATTAAGGGTTTGCAAGTGCACTTAACAGTATTTCCGGATATTATGATTGAAATGGATATTGTAGTGATTGATGTTCCAGATCTTTGGGGAATGTTGTTGAATAGAAAGGCAGCTGCAGATTTGGGTGGTAGCTTACAAATGGATCTATCTTATGCCACCCTCCCTACTCCAGATGGAAGCACTTTCAAGTTGACTAGGGAAGTGTATAGAAACCCCATAAATGAATTAAAGTATGATGCTGAAGGTCTTGGTAATTATGCCATTTTGTCTAACTCCATTGTGCCCCTAAAAGACAAAGTTTAAGATAATGAGTTAGACAAAGTGTGGTACATGAACTTTGATGGTGCTTTTTCTAGAGCAGGAAAAGGTGCTGGAATTGTGCTTCAAGCTCCAAATGGTAAAGTGTCTAAATTTGCTTATAGATTGGAGTTTGATGCAACCAATAATGTGGCTGAGTATGAAACTTTGATTCTTGGTTTAGAACTTTGCAGAGATAGGGGAGTTAGATGTCTAAATATCAAAGGGGATTCAGATTTGGTCATACAACAATTGAAGAATAAATTTGCTTGCAAATCTGAGAGATTGAAAGGTTATAGGAATGCAATTTGGGACTTAATCAATGATCTAGATGCTTTAAACCTGATTGCTATTCCTAGAGAACATAATTCAAAGGCAGATGAACTTGCAGTAGCAGCTTCCACACTTCAGCTTCCAGATAGTTTGATTGATGAAAATATTTCGGTGGAAGTGATTTTTAGACCCTCAGTTCCTGATAACAACAACCATTTGGCAATAGGAGGAGGAGGATTAAGGTTCAACACTTAGTTAGGGGGAGGGCAAATAAAATTTATCAAATTTTTAAACAACTCCTAACCACTTAGTCTCCTAGACAATCTTTACTTTGGCATATCTTTTGATGGTTGTTTAGAAGTCTATTTTGCAAGCACATTTACATTTCTCAGTCTATTATGCAATCTTGTGGTTAAGTTTCTAAGTGTTAAATCTTTGGTTTTGGTGAGCATTTATCTTTCAATTTATGCTCTTTGTGGTGTGATTCAAGAAGAAATTGCGCATCCCATTGGGGAGGCATCATCTTGTTGAGTCTTGAGTGCTTTAGTGGTTGCCATTGAAAAGCAGTCCAATAGAGTAAGTGCTATTGGGGCATGCTTGGCTTTATGTGAATGATCTCAATGTTTTGATATCTCTTGGATTCTCACATTTAAGCATTGTTAATCTTGTCTATTTGTATCTTGTGTAATTGTTGTAATATCTCTCTTTCATTATTGTGAGTATCTTGGTTGTGGATAATTGTAACTTCATTTTACTTGTAATCCTTTTTGTAATTCAACACCCTCAAACATAGTTGACCCCTTGCCCAATCCTTAGGCACTAGTCTTAGTTGACTTAGGAAAAAGGCTTTGCTTGACATTTTATTGATCTTGCATCTTGCATTTGCTGCCTTAGCATCATAGGTTAGTTTTCCCCTTAACCTTTAACAAATTAAAACCAACTCCTAGAACATAAACGTTAAATCACATCTAGTAACTAGGGTCTACCCCCGTTGGCTTCCCTAGGAGTAAGCCTAGAAGGAAGAGGTTCCAGTCAAGGTGACAGTGTGGACTGTGAGCCTAGGCATTGTGCCTCCAAGGACACACTAAGTGAACTGGACTTTGCTCACGTCTGCAAGTGTGTATTAGGATGACAACACAACCTTTTCCTTTTCCATCTGTAAAAGTTCCTTCTTCGAGGCATAACAATTTCTGGATGGGGGTTCAACCCATGGTGCCATATTTTCATTGATTGAAAGGACACCTCAATGGAGTTGTCAGATGAGATCAAGGCTCATTAAAGGGTGGAAAGGGAAAAGAGGGAAAGGTGGGTTTGTGGAAGTTGGAGTCGCCAGATGAACTTTAAGGAGAGTTCATCAAGGGTGGAAAGGGAAAGTCCCTTGGGTGGAGTTGCCAGGCAAGCTAAGAGAAAGGCTTTGGGATAGCTTACCAAAGTGTCGTTAGGGTACAAAGAAGATTTAAAATCTTCCCCGGCAACGGCGCCAAAATGTTATAGCTCAAGTTGTAGGTTGGGCAAAGTCTGACCAAACCACAAAACAGGTGCTACAACTTGGGAATCCTACACCTTGATGTAGGTATCGCACTTCAAGGGTGACTAGGTCACTCTAGGGAGGCGATCCCGGTGACCCTAGGGGGATTGAGATGGAGACGGAGGGAAATGGAAATGAAGCCCCTAGAGGTCAAGTCTAAGTGGGATGAAAGGTGGGAAGAGATGCCTTGTAAGTCAAGTAATTGTTGCCCCACAGGTATAGTACTTCTCCGGATGATTGTACCTGCCCGAGACACAAGAAAAAACACTTTGCAATGATATATGCTAGTTGGATCAACAAGTTAAGTTTGCTGTCCTTATTTTGCAGCAGTAAATGACAGTTTTTATCAGCAAATAAAAGATCTAAATCAACATACAAAGATCTAAACTAGTTAAGTAAATCAACATCAAGATTAACAATGAATATAGGCTGAAAAATGGCACTTAAGAAGCAAGAGAAGATGGCTGTTGTAAACATATATTTTCTGCAGAAAATTGCAGCCTTATGGCTGTAGCATTCAATGGCATGCAACAACAAAATCAACCATGCAAAAGTACCAAGAACTTGCATGGTTATGAGGGAGTGTTGAAATTTTATGTAATTTCGTAAGTTATTCTTAAGTGTTAATGTTTCAGCACTGGGCGGACATTCTTCCGGGACTGGTCATGGTAATTTGACCAATGGAGAATGGCCCTGGCATTGTCTTCTAAGGACATAAGACTCAAAGTGCGTGGCTTTCAACATCCGGAAGGACTGAAATTTTAAAAGTTTTTTGAATAATATTGTTAGTAAAATTGACTTTTATATTAAGAGGGGGTGTTCTTTTTGGAACTCATTATCATGTTTTTGTAATAGTTTTTTGAATAATATTGTTTGTATTGACTTTTATATTAATGGGGGGTGTTAAAATAAAAAACAGTGCTTCATGTTAAGGGGGTTGTTAGAGTGGTAACACTCAAAATGTGAGGAGTCCTAATGTTAAGGACATAATTAGTATTAATCACCCATGCTTACTATAGGTTAGTTAGATAAATAGTTTTGTAACTTTTTACTTGGCATATTAAAGAAAGCCGTGTTGATGTATTCGATGACTCCTGATTAACTAATTATGTTCTCCTGATCTCTAAGCTCTCACATGTTATGATCATGCATCTCTAAATACCAACATTTCCTTTGTGTAAAGCCTATGTATGTTAAAATGGAAAAATATGATAACCCTTGAGGAGGATTGCTAGATGTCTTCAGTTAAAAATAAATTTTATGAGCCTAGACTGATATCAATCCCTTGTAATCAATGGTTCAAATTCCAGATTGAAATCATAATTTACAGTCCTATGGAAGTATTTAGTGTAGATTCTTTTGTCAAAGGATAAAGTAATATACCTTTACAACAGAGGGAATTCCAGTATCTAAATGTTCATGGAAATTTTTTCTTTCAGCAATGTTCAATCACTCAAATGTCTTTAGGATACTACTTAGTTTATAAGGTTCATTCTTTCTTTTTTTTGCTTGTTGTTTTGCAGAAATTTCAAGAATGTTGACTGTGAGAAGACAATCAACCTTTGTTAATTACCACTCATCAACTACATGGAGCAGAAGCAGATTCTTTGCTTGGGTGGTAAGCTAGCAGTTATTTCCTACCTTTTTTTCTTTTTTCTTTGAGTGAGTTATTTCCTACTTCCTAATTTATTGTGCTCTTTCTATTTGTAACATTGTTTTGTTGTAGAGTAAAATGTAAGGTGTCTCACTGCTTTTTATGCATGTAATTTTACCCATTATGGTTTGGACAAGGCACAAGAGTAACTCTGTTTCCTTGAGGATATTTGACTTCGTTTACAAATCTCCAGCGTGGCAATCCTGACCGCATTCTGGCTCTTAATTGAAATCAATGGAGTGGATGTGCAACTTTTCCATTGGTATATTACAACCAAAAGGGACTGGAAATTTATGCCTTGCTTGAAATTAAGTCTTTTCTTCTTCAAACTCTTCAATCCTCACATTTTATTAATCCACAGTTGGCCTAGAACTACCTTACATGGATTTAGATTATCTTCTAAGTCAGTCTGTAATTTCAAAATTCTTGTAAATTTGTACTGGTTTGCAATCAATTGCTATATTTTTCAAAATGTCTTCCAGAATCTCCATCCTCCAATTTGCCATCCACAATCAGTAATACAAAAGGTCTCAACTGAGATTTCCTGAGTTGCTACCAAAATTCCATGGAAATAATATTGCTCCACTTCCACGATCTGCTAAATAAGGTACTGCTGTTTAGTCCTACCCATAAGATTTTGATAAATATAAGTGACGAGGTGTAAATATGATTCCCATTTTTTTGGTGTCACTTTACACTCTTTCATTTATTTTGTCAACCTGGGGTTCAGTTTGTGCTTGTGAGACACTTGGTGCAGTATATACAGAAATAGGGCTTTTACCATACTATGCAAATTAACCAAAAGCAATCAATTAAACTAAACAATGCATAAATCGAAAAGGAAAGCATAAGGGATGGAGTCACAATGTTTTCAACCCACAACCCAGCTGGTGGCAACACTTGGATTAAGATCTCTGAAATCTTATAATCCTACTTCATAGTGTGTTCACCTAGAGGGGTCATAAATAGTGTGATTCCGTAGCACACATGTTTGAAGCAAAAGAAAATATTTAATCTACTTTAACTCACACTAGAAGTAAAACTATGCTTGATTAGTATACTAAAACTAAACTAGCAAACCATCTAACAATGATATTTCAAACGTTGCCACAAACAAGAATGCACACCCAGATTTGACATCTGATCTTAATATAATTCAAGAGTGCTAATGAAATTAATGGTCTATGAAAATCCAAATCCTAGCATACTTCATTCACCATTCAACAACATATCACAGGTGGCCATTATGCATCCTGTGGCCATTCTACAACATACTTTCTAAAACAGAAAATAATTAAATAATTAAAAAATAACTCTATATACAATCAGAAATAGAACTAACACTATATATAGAAAATAACATAGCACATAGCTGTACCTGTGAGTGGGCCCTGCCTCACTGGTAGGCCTGTGCTCACAACTCCTAAATCATCAGTATGAAATCAGATTGACACTCGAAACATGAACAATAGTCTTTTTATTAAACCAGAATTTGACAAAGTTTGATAGAATTCTCGGTTCTCACACTATTTATCAGTTTGAGCACACACTATACTACTACCGTCCTCATGGACGCTAGCACACACGTATATATACAATATGGGGGAGTCTAATTGCTCCAAATATGGAGCGACATGCTCCTAATATGCTGCAAATCAAGTAAAACAAACTCAGATCCTATTGTCCGCTGATTTGCTTAGGTACACGATGTTATACATTGGCCAATAAAATGTCGACTTCCTCCCAGATTCCACGGGTTCTTGGCTGAATTGGTTAAACTGTTATATGCAAGTGTGCCCATATCCTATCTTTGAGATTGTCACGTGCTGGGTGATGGAACCTTATAGGCCCGTGGGTTGATGCTGAAGATATTTGTATTAATTTCCTTTATTTCTGATATATCTTCATGCCGAGTGCTCAAACCTTGCTGAAGGTATTTATATTAATTTCCCTTTTTCTGATATATCTTCTTAGAATACTCTTGTTGCTCTTGTGATCCTTCGTATAACTTGGACAAACTTGGAATGTTTGCAGCTTTGAATACATGGTCATCTAGTCTTATTGTGAACACACATATATTTAGGCAGTTCTAAGTTGCTACACGCCTGATTCTGTAGCAGGCTGATTTGAAAATACGGGAACCCTGCAATTGTATCAGCTATTAATGACTTTAAATCTGTGGCAATGGATGTGCAATGACCCTGATTTGAAGAATATGTGAACCTTTAAAGAAAAACCCTGTAACAGCTTGTTCACACATGAGCTGTCACTTCAAAAGTAAATACATAACACGCTACTTCCCCTAATGTTAATCAGAAATCCAATGAAATATTAAGAAATGCAATTGGAAAATCACCTCGAGCTTAAATCCCACATATGAGAATTAAAATGGATAAGACAGGGTTATAGGTAAATGATAAAAGGTTAAAAAAAGGAAAAGATGTCAAATGATGGTAATTTTGTGACTCGTCAATAAAAAAGTCAAAACATAACAGTATTTTGCAATGCAGATCTATATCCAACAAAAGGATCTTCAAGGATTAAACTAATGGACACAAAAGATCCATGTTTTGATCAACCAGAAAGTACGGAGAATCATTCAAAGCTTCTTGAATTGCTTTAGAATTTCTGTCCCTGATCCTTGTTGAGAGTGAATCCATCCAAAGTTTTTTGGAAATGACAATTAGACAGTTACTTAAGAAACAATATGTGTGCGAATGACTTTAATAAATATGAGAACTAAAGAACAATCAAAACATCATTCATTGTGTTTGAAGCTCTTATTCCAACTTATAGTCTTATTTACATATCTACAATATATGTGATCAGTAGAGATAGATTTATTACACAGTATACAACGATGTTTCCTCCACTCAAGATAATTTAAAATTGGGGGCCTTTTTATATAAATGGAGGTCCTACTTACACTATGATTAGGAAATACAACCATTCATCCAGCTGATAAAGACTTTCTAATAACAACTTCCTAATGATATATTCATAATGGTATCTTTTATGAAGATTCCTATCCTAGCAAAAATCTGGATTTCTAGATCTTATCTGAAAGCTTTGATTGCTCCCTAATGAATTGGTGAAGGTTTGCCATTAAATGTTGCTCGACATTGCTCCTCCCAGAAAAAAGAGATGCCAGTAAACCTTCTGGGACCCTATACACTTTTACTTGTCTGATTTACCATCTATCTTCCTCAAATGATGACCCCTTTCCAATGAAGGCAGAGAATGAAGAGAATATAGTATTTAGTTGTGATTTCACAAAAGGTTTTACCGTTTTGGTTACTTTGCATTCCCACATAAATGTTTAACTGTTTTTTTCTTTTTTGCATTCTGAAAAACCAAATGAGGACCATCCAACCATTCACTCTAGACTTAAAAGACAGGTGGGAATCGGGATTTCCAAATGCCCAAGAGTCAGAGATTGACTAAGTCCATGATTGGAGGAGTTGTGCATGATGAATTTCTCTTTCAAGAATTGTCTAAGTATGGTCGCAAAGCTTAATCAAGCACATGATAAACTGAGTAAGTGCAACGCTTGAACTGAGTGTTAATAACCTGGTGCAACTTAAAGTAAGGTGCATTTGATGTTGAGGCACACATCAGAGTGACATGGATGGACAGTGTCATTAACTGTTACAAAGGAAGCTCAATACTCTAAGATTACTTGACACTGGAAAGGATCAAATGAAGACTTCGGAAAAATGCCAATGTTACCTCATACAATCTCTCTCACTTTGGGCTAGTGCTTTCTAGCCTTAGGGGTAATCCCTATTGATCTGAAGTAGAAAGTAATCAATTATACCCTGCGAAATACATCAAATCTGCGGACTATACTTGCTATAATCTTTAAAAGAAGTTCATATTTTTGCAACTAAATGCTTTAGGACAACAATTACCATTCAGATTTACATCCAAGAATGTCAAATTAGCTCAAATGATAAATCTGATGTACATATGCACTAAAAAGGTTGCAGATCTGCAATAAAAGGTTGCAGATCTGCAAGTGTAAAAGAAAAAATAAGCACATAAATTTCTTCTTTTAATTGTTTTTGATCAGTACCTTAAATCTGATAGGTATGGGGTGTTATCGCGCAAACTATAGGTTGGGCAAAGCCCGACCCAATCCACTAGATGGCGATAATGGTGAGAGTTTGCCCACTGTCACTTTAGATAAATCCTCCCCTCGTTTTAGTGAAGGAGAAATCCAACACAAGGGGGGAATCCCGGGTGACCCTAGGGGAAATGAGACGAAAAGTGAGACGATGGAAGTGATGCCCCTATAGGTCAAGTTGCTAAGTGAGAAGTGGCTTGATAACAAGTCTGGTTTATGGTTGCCAAGTGCTTGAGTGCCTGCAAAAGATGTTTATATCTGCCCGAGACACAAGAAGAGACAAGTATAGAAGCCCAAATTTAAGTGGACAAGCAAGTTAAACTTGCTGTCCCCAATTACAGCAGTAAACAAGAGTATATATCAGCAAATAAAATAATCAATTACTGCAGATTTAACCACTTAAAGCATCAAAGAATTGTTGGAGAATGAAGCATAAAACATGTAGATTAACCCCCAATACTTTAGCACAAACTTTAGTGGTTTTAGAGCGCTGTTATATGAAGTTTTCAGAGTAAGTTTGTAACAGCCAAGTGGCTGTAGCAAAGATTTTCTACAACTGCAAGTTTTAACCATGAAAACAAGCAAGTAATCCAACAAAAAGTTCACTAATTAACAACAGAATGATAATGATGGTTTACTAGCATATTTCCACGGTTAAATTGCAAGTTAGAATTAAAATAGAAGATGATTTGCTGCAGCCCTAATGGATGTAGCTTTTAATTAGCTATAGCTCAAGATCCACTTGACCAATCTAGACGCCCTAGAGGCTTTGGCAAGCTTAAAGCATATAGAAAAGATCCCAACTTTAACAATTTCAAAATCTCGTGATTTTACGTATCCCAATGCAATGATTTTATTTCTCCAATGCAAGAGACTAGTGCCCTTAACTATTGGGCTATGGAGTGTTTTTTAAATGAAAGAACTAGTTGTGCTACTTCCTTGGGGGTGTAAGCCCTTTTACTCCTCGTTGACGTCCTTATACACACTTGCAAACGTGAGCTTGAGTTCGGCTCACTTAGTGTGTTCTTGGAGGCACAATGCCTAGGTTCACAGCCCACGCTGTCACTTTGACTGGAACCTCTTCCATCTAGGCTCATTCCTAGGGAAGCCAAAGGGGGTAGACCTTAGTTACTAGATGAATTATGTTAAGTTCTAGGAGTTAATTTTAGTTTGTTAAGGTTAGAGGGGATTCTAATCCTAAGATGCTAAGGCAACCATGCAAGATGCAAGGGTTAGCATGAGAAGCAAGCCTCTTCCCTAGGTCAACTAAGACTAGTGCCTAGAGATTGGGCAAGGGGTCAACTATGTTAGAGGGTTGTTTATTACAAAAGATTACAAGTTACAAATTTACCAGAAAGAATAACTCAATGAAATAATACCATGTACATTTACTTACAAGATAAAGAATGATAGATTACAATTTATACAAAGCAAACTAACCACGTATTCGTTTTAATGTGTGCAGGATATAGAAGATCAAAGCATCAAATCACATCATCATTCGCATAAGATTACCATCAATAATTACTTCATCAACAAGATTACAAAGGAGAGTTAAGCACAATTATAAGATGAAGACAATCTACACTCTTTATTATTAAGCCCAAAGTGTTATTAGATTTGGCCAAGGTTTAAATAATTAGGCTTTTCTTAAGGATTTTAAGTTTTATTGGCTTTCACCAAAGCCTCCTCCTCCTGTTGCCAAATAACTGTCGGGTGCTCAAGATAGTAAGGCAACGAGGCCCACCCTAGCTTCCACGGTCAGCTCTGACAGTAAGAGTACTTCCCGGAGAGGACACCCACTTGGAGCGCCACGGGACAGTCCCCTGCCACTACCCTCCGTTGTTTTCCTCAAACCCGTTTTAGATGGTGGAGATGGTGGTCTAAGGTACCCTAAAATAGTCTATTATGTATATATAACAGTTAGGTAGACTTTTAGGTGATTATAAGAGTGTTTTAAAAGTTTTAAGGTGCTTTTAAAGTGCAAAATAATGAGATGGCCGAAACTGAACTTGCTCAAAAATGTGTTACTTCAGCTTTAACAATGAAATATATCAACACATAAGAAGCAATAAAAGTAAAGAGATAGCTGAGAGAGATAGATAAATTTAACACATGCACATCACATTAGTTGATTAGATACCATAGATCCAATGGCAAGAACAACTTGCCTAGTGAGATGAAAAGAGAAAATTTAAATGTGTTTGCCAAGTTAAACCATTCAAGAAAACTCAAGCCCAAGACGTGGCTACCAATAGATGTGAGCAAAGAAACAATAAACCACTTATGTGTTAAGCACTTCAAGAGATCTAGAACATTAAGATTAAGATGTGTGCTTAAGATTTAGATTAAGAGCTTGAAAAGAAAAGAACTAAGCAAGATCCAAATATAAGAACTTAAGTGTGTTGCCCAGTGGGCTTAAGATGAGAGATTAGATCTATAACATAAACATCAAAAGCATTAAACCATTAGATCCATCACATCACATGTAAAAATAAAGCATTAACACTTATCCTTACCTCTTTGGGTGGTTCCTTTCCCAACTAGGTAGGTTATTAAGTTATCTTGACTTAGTTAGATTAAGTGTTATTTAGATCTTAGTTATTTGGGCAAGCAAATGAGATATGAGCAAGAGAGAGAGAGAGAGAGAGAACTAACTAGCAAACTAACCTACAAGCTAATCAAGCAAACCCACGTCAAGGTTGAGAAGGTGCCCTCACCTTCTAAACCTTGCGGCCAAGCTAAGTAAAACAGAAAATTGAAGAAGTGCCTAACCTACGTCCTACCTACCCAACAACTCAAAGAAGAGGGGAGGCAGTACCACTTCCCCTCTTACACTTTGAGCTTGAACAATCAAACAAACAAGAAGAAAAGTGCACTTCTGAACTAGAAATTGAAAGAGAGGGGTAAGAGATAGCTACCAAACTCCCCCAAGGGGTTTTGTAGTGTTGTGTGTGTCTCTTTGGGGCAGCGAATAGCCTCCTATTAGATCTGATATACTTGTTAAAACAACAAGGTCTTCTTGTTAGGATGGCTACATACAACCAAACAAAGTTAAGGAAAACCTTGCCCTTTTGGGACAAGGACTTTCCACAAGACAAGATATAGATTTGAGATATTATTGACCTATCTAAAACAATGTATGCTAGCTGAAAGTGAGATGGATGTACAACAAATAATAGAGCAAAGTAATATATCAAGATAGTGTGTGAAGCTTCAAGAGACCCTTCCCTTTTAAAAGGTCTTCCCAATGAGACTTTGAAAGTGAACATGCAATACTCCTTCAATATCAAGCATACACTAGATAAAATGTTGATGCAATAATCATAAGCGACACTTCAATTTAAGTTATACATCAAGATCTATAGGGAAAATAGGCATACACACCATCTAACCTACCTAGATAACACTTTATCCAAGATCTAGGGGTGCATGAATCATGAGAAATAAAACCACACAATGTTACCTCCATATGCATAAGAGAAGCAAGCACACACATTACCCACTTGTTGTCCACCAAAGCTTCTTGAATTTTATTACAAAAAGAAGTAGATCTTGGAGAGGAGTACTCCAAAACCTAAGAGCTAGAATGAAATGAAAATGAGTGAAATGACAATAGAGAGAGAGAGGAGAAAATCAAGTAGCATAACAATAGCTCAAGATATGGTGAGGTTAGGGATAAATGAGATCTATTTATGCTTGGAAGAGGCAAACCTACCTCTCTTGGATCTATACCAAGTGTCCAACAAAAAGCAAATAGGTAGATCTCTAGGCTAGGGTGCACTTCCTAAGGTTTACATAATAGATCTAGAGGGTGTAGAAAAATTGAAAAATAAATTAGATAGATCTAATGGCATGTAAGAAGTGTAGGGATTTGTGCATGGAAGGTGAAAGCTTCAAATAATTTTTTAAAATAATTGTTGTTGAGTTTCAAGGTGAGGGAGGACGCACCTCTTGGGATGAGGAGAAGAGATGAGAGGTGTGGAATAGGTGTGAGGTGTTGGGATCACAAAACTGGATCATGGAAAGGCATGGGATCCATGGCAAAGCAAGGTGAAGAGTCATCTCACAATAAAACACGTAACTTTTATTGGAGAGAGGGGAAAAGGTAACTCTCTTGGAGGCTCCCCTTTGGTCAAGCAACAGAAACTCAAATTATGGGTAGGTGTAGTAGCTTGAGGGTCACCTCTAGGGGTGATAAGAAAGTTAAATGAATTGAAAACTTAGGAGAGGGGGCCACACCAAAGTCTGAGTAAAGTTAAAAAGTGAAAAACGTCAATCCCCTAGGGGGGCGCAACTTTGAGTGTGGGGGTTGGAAAAGGGGTTAGACAGGGTTGAAAAGGGTTGGGAGGCTAAGGTTATGCTTAGGGGTCTCTCTCTAACCATCATCCCAACATTTCACATTTCCACATCATCTAACCCATTATTACAATTTTTTACATTTTACCATGTTTGGACTTTATCAATTAAATTAGCATTTAGGCTGACTAACACTCTGGGTGGATTAACCCATGGCTAAGTTGTTGTGAAATTTGAAACTTGGTCCATGGATGTATTCCATTTTTTTTTGAGCATAAATACCCCTATCAAAGAAGTCCAAGGATCAATTGCACAATTATTCCATTTCTTTTGAGCATAAATACCCCTATCAAAAGTCCAAGGATCCAATTTTTACAATTATTGCTCAAAAATAATTAATTAATTAAATAATTAAACCTCCAAACTTAGGGAAATTTAATTAAAAATTAATTAATTAAAAAAAAAAAAACTAACCTAGACTCGATGGAATTCCGCGAAACTTTCTATGATGTCTTGCATGGTCATTTACAATGAATTCCCTATATAGTTACCAGAACATAAGCCCACTGCAACGCCTTTCACCACTTTGGAGGACATATGTAAAGTGTGAGAGAAAAACTCAAGGGAAATCATTAAGGCTGGGAGGCCCAATGATAACCTGAGGATAAAAAAATCTCGGTGAAAAGAACTCTCCCAGTGAACCGATGCCAAGGTAATTGACCTAGACATGACTCATGCAGACCTATTACATTATTAACCCACGCAGGGGTGCGGAAATTCCAAGTACAAAAATTTAGTGCTGGGCCAAACACAGCCCTGTAGAACCAAAGGTCTTCAACCATACTGCATCTGATGATGCATCTCTTCATGGCACATGAGTTGACCACCGGTGCTAAATGGGCGGTCAACACTTCCCAAGGCAAGCAAAACTAGCTAGGAAAAACCTAGGAGAGTGTAAGCCCTTTTACTTCTCCTAGTATTTCTTTATGCAAAAAATTATTCCAAGACAATTATGATGGGCTTAGTGGGGTTGTATGTCGTTATACTCCTCAAAATCTTAGCAAATTAACCTTGCGACCAAGAAAAGAAGCAATAACATGAAATGTTCCTTACCTAGTCCAAGCATTAACAAGATAAACTTTTTTAACCAAGAAAAATCCACCATAAAGCAAGAAATAGCCTCCAAGAAAGATAGCGCCTTACTTCTTCATCCAATAGCCAAAGCAAGTCACCACAAGAGATAGTAGCAAGAGAGATAGATAAAATTGCCCAAAGGGGGCGCAAATTTCAGCCAAGTATCCTCTCCAAGATGTGAGAGTTATGTTAAAATGACAAGAGTTTGATTTCTATTTATAAAAATCCTCCTAAAAGTGGTTGTCCACTTAATTTTAGGGTAACCAGAAAGCAAGTGGTCAACAACCCTTACTTTGCCCCTTTACATTATCAAATTCAAATCTAAGTTTAAAAAATGCACACAAGAAACCCTAATGTGATGTCATCCCTCTAAAGGGTGATGTTTTGACACTTTTTGCAAGTTGTTGGAGTAAAGAATGGAAGTCGTTGGGCCTTCCAGGTCCTCCCTCTTGTTGCCGTCCTTATACACACTTGCAAACGTGAGCTAAGTCCTACTCACTTAGTGTGTCCTTAGAGGCACAATACCTAGGTTCAAAGCCCACGCTGTCACTTTAACTTGAACCTCTTCCGTCTGGGCTTACTCCTAGGGAAGCCAAGGGGGGTAGACCCTAGTTACTACGTGAATTATTAGATGAATTCTAGGAGTTAATTTTAGTTTGTTAAAGGTGAGAGGAAACTAGCCTATATGGCAAGCAACAATGCAAATGCAAATCTTTCAATGAGAGTCAAGCCTTTCCCTAAGTCAACTATGACTAGTGCCTAAGGTTGGGCAAGGGGTCAATTAGATTACACAATTAAAGGATTAAATACAACTAATACAAGAGACAAATAATGCTATAGAATATAGCAAGAGTTACGTTACAATTGAGATATACAAATTGAAATACAAGATGGCTTACAATGAACAAGATGAATTAGATGATTACACCATATACATGAGAGAGATACTTAGATAAATGAAACAGTCAATTCACAAAATGAAATAATGAAATATATCATACATAAAATTTTATGAACAAGGATAAGCACATTAGATGATGTTACAAATATACAAAAGGGAAATTCGATTTTAGACCAATCACATAAGATGTCACAACATAGATATTGCCTTGAAATGTTGATTTCTTTTAAAATACCCAAATGTATGAGAACTCAAGTTGCCTTAAATGTGATTGTGAGACTTGAAATGAAAACTTGCTTGAAAATAAATTACACCACCATAAGATTGCTTGCAAAATGAAATTGAGATATTATATTATGAGATTGCCTTGAAGCATGTATTGCAAGTGTTGTGAATGTAGTGGGTGTAGCTTGATTTTATAATTTTTTTTGTCACTTTGATTAGGGGGATTAGGTGTGAATGATTGTGTCCTAGACTATGTGACTACCCTAAAACCATTATTGTTCACACCAAAAGAGAGTGCTGGATGCTCAAAAAGTATGGCAACGAGGCCTACCCTAGCTTCGCAGGTCAAACCCAAAGTTTGCAAGGTACTCCACCTGGAGGACGCCGAGCGCCGTGAGATCGTCCCCGACCTACCACCCCAAGCTTCTTCCCAAGTCTTTGTTTTGATGGTGCAAGAACAACAATTGGTTGTGGATGCCTAGTTACTACCTCCAACCTTTGCCCTTTCTTGTCACCTAGGATCCAACTAAGTGGCAAGGGGAGAGAATACGAGGCAAACGTTGGGAAATAAATTTTAAATTGAGCAATGATTTTAATATTAAAACAAGCCTTCCGTTATTTCAAGGAATGGCTTGGG
>SNQJ01S0100322.1:30895-41432 GCA_010110895.2 Picea sitchensis | reverse complement strand
TGGTACATCTTATGGTTCAATACTTGCAAGCATAACTCTTTTTCAATCTTACATGCAAGTGACATTTCTTTTTCTTTGTGGATTAATTAACTAAGTGTCATTTTTTAGTATTGTGGAACACTTGTGCTTTAAAGCTTTCAAATATTTTGTTAAGTGTTCTTTATGGTGTGATCCCTCAAGAGATAGTGCATCCCATTTGGAGGCATCTTCTTGTTGGGTCTTGAGTGTTGTGGTTGCCATTGAAAAACAGTCCAATAGAGTAATTGCTATTGGGGCATGCTTGGCTTAATGTGTTGATGATATCCATGCTTTGAAATCCTTTAATTCTTGCATATTAAAATGCATGGTCAACTTGCCTCTTTGTATCTTTATATTTTGTAGTTCTTAGATATTCTTGTTGTATCTATTGTATCATCTATTCATCTTGTATCTAATTGTGGATTTGTATCTAACATTGTTGTGAAGTAATTGTAATCATTGTTTTATTTGTAAATATTTTGTAATCAAACACCCTTAAACTTTAGTTGATCCCTTGCCCAATCTTTAGGCACTGGTCTTAGTTGCCCTAGGAAAAGGCTTGCTTCTCATCCTTATTGTTGCATCTTGCATTTGTTGCCTTTGCATCATAGGTTAGACTTCCTCCAAACCCTTTAACTAATTAAAACCAACTCCTAGAACTTCAAGTTTAATCTCATCTAGAAACTAGGGTCTACCCCCCTTGGCTTCCCTAGGAGTAAGCCTAGACAGAAAAGATTCAAGTCAAAGTGAAAGTGTGGGCTTTGAACCTAGGCATTGTGCCTCCAAGGACACATTAAGTGAGCAGGACTTAGCTCACGTTTGCAAGTGTGTATAAGGATGGAAACACATTGTAAACAGTCCAAGAGAGTCTCTTGGGCTTGCATTCTTTATTCATATTATTACGTTGTAATTTGTAAATTATTTTTAGTATTTTTCTCACACCTTGCATGTGAGTGGTTTTGCCACCCCTGCAAAATCGTGTAGGCTAGAGTAGTTAAATTTTTTTGATTATTACATAAGTCTTTTGCCCACCCTGGTCACAAAATCGATAGACTTGTCCTCCACATTGTGCCAAAATTGTGAGGCTTTAAAACTTGTTTCAATTTTTCCCACCTATGTCCTTAAGGAAAAGTTGTGTGGCTAGTTAGTTTATTTCCTTTCCTTCTAAATAATTTGCATTATTTTTCCCACACCTTGCATGTGAGTGGCTTTGCCACCCTTGCAATATCGTGCTGGCTTGTAGTTAAAGTTCTCATTTTTGCAAGTAAACTTTGCCCCACCATTTTCCCCGTAATCCCTCCCCTTGCCACTTTGTGGATCTTGGGTGACAAAAAAGGGCAAAGGATCGTGTCACTAGTCTAATTAGGCACTCAGTTTTATTATTGTTCAACCACTAAAAAAATGTGACATGAGGAGGCCAGAAGGGGTTGAAGTCGGGGACGGTTTCGTGGCACTAAGTGTCCTCCTTGTTGAGCGCCTAGCACTTTGGATTTGACCTGTGGAGCTAGGGGGGAACCTTGTTGTTCCCTTGTTGAGCACCCAACACTTCCTCTTGGTTGAAGGATAAGGAACTTGGGCTAGTCACATAGTTTAGGATTATTTCCATTCACATCTAATTACCCTAAGTCAAAGAGAGACCTAAAATTTATTAAAAGCAACTTACTCACACTGCAAAACATTTATGTTTCAATTCCTACAATTTCAAGCAACTTGCTTTCAAGCATTTACATTTCATTCATTTTCAGCAAGTTCTTTACATGTGAATATTTACATTGTCAAAGCATTCTTTATTCTTTATTTCAAGTATTCTTTATTCTTTGAGAATTAATTGTTTTAAGTGTAAATTTATCGTTTAAATCATTGTGTAGATACTGCATATTTTGTTTCAAGTTGTAGAAGCATATTTTTACTGTGCATATCTCAATAAGTGAAATTTGGTAATCTTTATGCACTGGTCTTTTGTTATCTTGTAAAGAAAGGGCTTGTCTGTCATTGAAAGAATTGCACTTTGCATTGTTGCTTGTCATTGGGTTGGGTCTCCATAATCCTTAAATTAATTAACTCCTAAAACTAAAATAAACCTTTCACATAGTTTAATAGGGTCTACCCCCCTTGGCTTCCCTAGGAGTGAGCCTAGACGGAAGGAGTCTAGATTGAGGTGGCAGTGGGTCTAGACTCAAGTTTGTGCCTCCAAGGACACACCAAGTGGGTTGGAGACTTCTCCATGTTTGTAGGTGTGTATTAGGTGACAACAGGTGGCTCTTTTATTGATTTGATTTACTTATCATGATGCATTTGACTTGAGATCCTTAGAGGACATATTCATTGTCTTTGCAGGACCTAGTTGGTGGACAGTTTTGGAAGAACAAGCCTAGCTTGGGCTTCCTTGGGGAATGAAGCCCATAGGCTAGATACCATGGCCAACACACTAGACAATGATGGTATCCTTTGGACACTTGAGAGACACCTTGGAGAATCTATCCTAGCCCATTTTCAGCCCAACGTTTTTCTCTTGAGGCCAAAACATCACACTTGAGGAGCTTGACGTCACCCTAGGGCTAGGGTTTTGGTGGTGAAGGTTTTGACGATGGACACTTGGCACGTTTTTATGGGAGAAGGCTTGGCTTGAAGAAGGAAACCCTAGCACATGAGAGGGAGGACCTAGAAGGCCCAACGACTTCCATTCTTTACTCCAACAACTTGCAAAAAGTGTCAAAACATCACCCTTTAGAGGGATGACATCACATTAGGGTTTCTTATGTGCATTTTTTAAACTTAGATTTGAATTTGATAATGTAAAGGGGAAAAGTAAGGGTTGTTGACCACTTACTTTCTGGTTACCCTAAAATTAAGTGGACAACCACTTTTAGGAGGATTTTTATAAATAGAAATCAAACTCTTGTCATTTTAACAAAACTCTCACATCTTGGAGAGGATACTTAGCTGAAATTTGCGCCCCCTTTGGGCAATTTTATCTATCTCTCTTGCTACTATCTCTTGTGGTGATTTTCTTTGGCTATTGGATGAAGAAGTAAGGCGCTATCTTTCTTGGAGGCTATTTCTTTCTTTATGGTGGATTTTTCTTGGTTAAAAGAGTTTATCTTGTTAATGCTTGGACTAGGTAAGGAACAGTTCATGTTATTGCTTCTGTTCTTGGTCGCAAGGTTAATTTGCTAAGATTTTGAGGAGTATAACGGCATACAACCCCACTAAGCCCATCATAATTGTCTTGGAATAATTTTTTGCATAAAGAAATACTAGGAGAAGTAAAAGGGATTACACTCTCCTAGGTTTTTCCTAGCTAGTTTTGCTTGCCTTGGGGAGTAAAAGGGCTTACACCCCCAAGGAAGTAGCACAACTAGCTCTTTAATTTATAAAACACTCCATAGCCCAATAGTTAAGGGCACTAGTCTCTTGCATTGGAGAAATAAAATCATTGCATTTGGATACGTAAAATCACGAGATATTGAAATTGTTAAAGTTGGGATCTTTTCTATATGCTTTAAGCTTGCCAAAGCCTCTAGGGAATCTAGATTGGTCAAGTGGATCTTGAGCTATAGCTAATTAAAAGCTACATCCATTAGGGCTGCAGCAAATCATCTTCTATTTTGATTCTAACTTGCAATTTAACCGTGGAAATATGCTAGTAAACCATCATTATCATTCTGTTGTTAATTAGTGAACTTTTTGTCGGATTACTTGCTTGTTTTCATGGTTAAAACTTGCAGTTGTAGAAAATATTTGCTACAGCCACTTGGCTGTTACAAACTTACTCTGAAAACTTCATATAACAGCGCTCTAAAACCACTAAAGCTTGTGCTAAAGTATTGGGGATTAATCTACATGTTTTATGCTTCATTCTCCAACAATTCTTTGATGCTTTAAGTGGTTAAATCTGCAGTAATTGATTATTTTATTTGCTGATATATACTCTTGTTTACTGCTGTAATTTGGGATAGCAAGTTTAACTTGCTTATCCACTTAAATTTGGGCTTCTATACTTGTCTCTTCTTATGTCTCGGGCAGATATAAACATCTTTTGCAGGCACTCAAGCACTTGGCAACCATAAACCAGACTTGTTATCAAGCCACTTCTCACTTAGCAACTTGACCTATAGGGGCATCACTTCCATCGTCTCACTTTTCGTCTCATTCCCCCTAGGGTCACCCAGGATTCCCCCCTTGTGTTGGATTTCTCCTTCGCTAAAACGAGAGGAGGCTTTATCTAAAGTGACAGTGGGTAAACTCTCACCATTATTGCCAGGTCGAGCTTTGCCCAAACTATAGTTTGCGCGATAACACCCCATACCTATCATATTTAAGGTACTGATCAAAAACAATTAAAAGAAGAAATTTATGTTCTTATTTTTTCTTTTACACTTGCATATTTGCAACCTTTTATTGCAGATCTGAAGTGATTTAGTGCATATGTACATTAGATTTATCATTTGAGATAATTTGACATTCTTGGATGTAAATATGAATTTTAATTGTTGTCCTAAAGCATTTAGTTGCAAAAATATGAACTTCTTTTAAAGATTATAGCAAGTATAGTCCACAGATTTGATGTATTTCGCAGGGTATAATTGATTACTTTCTACTTCAGATCAATAGGGATTACCCCTAAGGCTAGAAAGCACTAGCCCAAAGTGAGAGAGATTGTACGAGGTAACATTGGCATTTTTCTGAAGTCTTCATTTGATCCCTTCTAGTGTCAAGTAATCTTAGAGTGTTGAGCTTCCTTTGTAACAGTTAATGACACTGTCCATCCATGTCACTCTGATGTGTGCCTCAACATCAAATGCACCTTACTTTAGGTTGCACCAGGTTATTAACACTCAGTTCAAGCATTGCACTTACTCAGTTTATCATGTGCTTGATTAAGCTTTGCGACCATACATAGACAATTCTTGAAAGAGAAATTCACCATGCACAACTCCTCCAATCATGGACTTAGGCAATCTATGACTCTTGGGCATTTAGAAATCCCAATTCCCACCTGTCTTTTAAGTCAGTCTAGAGTGAATGGTTGGATGGTCCTCATTTGGTTTTTCAGAATGAAAAAAAGAAAAAAACAGTTAAACATTTATGTGGGAATGCAAAGTAACCAAAACCTTTTGTGAAATCACAACTAAATACTATATTCTCTTCATTCTCTGCCTTCATTGGAAAGGGGTCATCATTTGAGGCAGATAGATGGTAAATCAGACAAGTAAAAGTGTATGGGATCCCAGAAGGTTTACTGGCATCTCTTTTTTCTAGGAGGAGCAATGTCGAGCAACATTTAATGGCAAACCGTCACCAATTCATTAGGGAGCAATCAAAGCTTTTAGATAAGATCTAGAAATCCAGATTTTTGCTAGGATAGGAATATTCATAAGAGATACCATTATGAATATATCATTAGGAAGTTGTTATTAGAAAGTCTTTACCAGTTGGATGAACGGTTGTATTTCCTAATCATAGTGTAAGTAGGACCTCCATTTATATAAAAAGGCCCCCAATTTTAAATTATCTTGAGAGGAGGAAACATCATTGTAAACTGTGTAATAAATCTATCTCTACTGATCACATATATTGTAGATATGTAAATAAGACTATAAGTTGGAATAAGAGGTTCAAACACAATGAATGGTGTTTTGATTGTTCTTTAGTTCTCATATTTATTAAAGTCATTTGCACACATATCGTTTCTTAAGTAACTCTCTAATTGTCATTTCCAAAAAACTTTGGATGGATTCACTCTCAACAAGGATCAGGGACAGAAATTCTAAAGCAATTCAAGAAGTTTTGAATGATTCTCCGTACTTTTTGGTTGATCAAAACATGGATCTTTTGTGTCCATTAGTTTAATCCTTGAAGATCCTTTTGTTGGATATAGATCTGCATTACAAAATACTGTTATGTTTTGAATTTTTTTATTGACGAGTCACAAAATTACCATCATTTGACATCTTTTCCTTTTTTTAACCCTTTATCATTTACCTATAACCCTGCCTTATCCATTTTAATTCTCATATGTGGGATTTAAGCTCGAGGTGATTTTCCGATTGCATTTCTTAATATTTCATTGGATTTATGATTAACATTAGGGGAAGTAGCGTGTTATGTATTTATTTTTGAAGTATGTGTGAATAAGCTGTTACAGGGTTTTTCTTTAAAGGTTCACATATTCTTCAAATCAGGGTCATTGCACATCCTTTTCCATAGATTTAAAGTCATTAATAGCTGATACAATTGCAGGGTTCCCGTATTTTCAAATCAGCCTGCTACAGAATCAGACCTGTAGCAAATTAAAACTGCCTAAATATATGTGTGTTCACAATAAGACTAGATGACCATGTCTTCAAAGCTGCAAACATTCCAAGTTTGTCCAAGTTATAAGAAGGATCACAAGAGAAACAAGAGTATTCTAAGAAGATATATCAGAAAAAGGGAAATTAATATAAATACCTTTAGCAAGGTTTGAGCACTCGGCATGAAGATATATCAGAAATAAAGGAAATTAATACAAATATCTTCAGCATCTACCCACGGGCCTAAAAGGTTCCATTACTCAGCACATGACAATCTCAAAGATAGGATATGGGCACACTTGCATATAACAGTTTAACCAATTCAGCCAAGAACCCGTGGAATCTGGGAGGAAGTCGACATTTTATTGGCTAATGTATAACATCGTGTACCTAAGCAAATCAGTGGACAATAGGATCTGAGTTTGTTTTACTTGATTTGCAGCATATTAGGAGCATGTGACTCCATATTTGGAGCAATTAGACTCCCCCATATTGTATATATACATGTGTGTTAGCGTCCATGAGGACGGTAGTAGTATAGTGTGTGCTCAGACTGATAAATAGTGTGAGAGCCGAGAGCTCTATCAAACTTTGTCAAATTCTGGTTTAATAAAAAGACTATTGTTCATGTTCCGAGTGTCAATCTGATTTCATAATGATGATTCAGGAGTTGTGAGCACAAGCCTACCAGTGAGGCAGGGCCCACTCACAGGTACAACTATGTGCTATGTTATTTTCTATATATAGTGTTAGTTCTATTTCTGATTGTATATAGAGTTATTTTTTAATTATTTAATTATTTTCTGTTTTAGAAAGTATGTTGTAGAATGGCCACAGGATGCATAATGGCCCCCTGTGATATGTTGTTGAATGGTGAGTGAAGTATGCTAGGATTTGGATTTTCATAGACCAATAATTTCATTAGCACTCTTTAATTATATTAAGATCAGATGTCAAATCTGGGTGTGCATTCCTGTTTGTGGCAACGTTTGAAATATCATTGTTAAATGGTTTGCTAGTTTAGTTTTAGTATACTAATCAAGCATAGTTTTACTTCTAGTGTGAGTTAAAGTAGATTAAATAGTTTCTTTTGCTTCAAACATGTGTGCTACGGAATCACACTATTTATGACCCCTCTAGGTGAACACACTATGAAGTAGAATTATAAGATTTCAGAGATCTTAATCCAATAGGTGCCACCAGCTGGGTTGTGGGTTGAAAACATTGTGACTCCATCCTTTATGCTTTCCTCTTCGATTTATGCATTGTTTAGTTTAGTTAATTTCTTTTGGTTAATTTGCATAGTATGGTAAAAGCCCTATTTCTATATATACTGCACCAAGTGTCTCACAAGCACAAACTGAACCCCAGGTTGACAAAATTAATGGAGTGTAAAGTGACACCAAAAAAATGGGAATAATATTTACACCTCGTCACTTATATTTATCAAAATCCTTTGGGTAGGACTAAACAATAGTACCTTATTTAGCAGATCCTGGAAATGGAGCAATATTATTTCCATGGAATTTTGGTAGCAACTCGGGAAATCTCAGTTGAGACCTTTTGTATTACTGGCCATGGATGGCAAATTGGAGGATGGATATTCTGAAAGACATTTTGAAAAATATAGCAATTGATTGCAAACCAGTACAAATTTACGAGAATTTTGAAATTACAGACTGACTTAGAAGATAATCTAAATCCATGTAAGGTAGTTCTAGGCCAACTGTGGATTAATAAAATGTGAGGATTGAAGAGTTTGAAGAAGAAAAGATTTAATTTCAAGCAAGGCATAAATTTCCAGTCCCTTTTGGTTGTAATATACCAATGGAAAAGTTGCACATCCACTCCAATGATTTCAATTAAGAGCCAGAATGCAGTCAGGATTGCCACGCTGGAGATTTGTAAATGAAGTCAAATATCCTCAAGGAAACAGAGTTACTCTTGTGCCTTGTCCAAACCATAATGGGTAAAATTACATGCATAAAAACCAGTGAGACACCTTGCATTTTACTCTACAACAAAACAATGTTACAAATAAAAAGAGCACAATAAATTAGGAAGTAGGAAATAACTCACTCAAAGAAAAAAGAAAAAAAAGGTAGGAAATAACTGCTAGCTTACCACCCAAGTAAAGAATCTGCTTCTGCTCCATGTAGTTGATGAGTGGTATTTAACAAAGGTTGATTGTCTTCTCACAGTCAACATTCTTGAAATTTCTACAAAACAACAAGCAAAAAATAGAAAGAATGAACCTTATAAACTAAGTAGTATCCTAAAGACATTTGAGTGATTGAACATTGCTGAAAGAAAAAATTTCCATGAACATTTAGATACTGGAATTCCCTTTGTTGTAAAGGTATATTACTTTATCCTTTTACAAAAGAATCTACACTAAATACTTCCATAGGACTGTAAATTATGATTTCAATCTGGAATTTGAACCATTGATTACAAGGGATTGATATCAGTATAGGCTCATAAAATTTATTTTTAACTGAAGACATCTAGCAATCCTCCTCAAAGGTTATCATATTTTTCCATTTTAACATACTTAGGCTTTACACAAAGGAAATGTTGGTATTTAGAGATGCATGATCATAACATGTGAGAGCTTAGAGATCACGAGAACATAATTAGTTAATTAGGAGTCATAGAATACATCAACACGACTTTCTTTAATATGCCAAGTAAAAAGTTACAAAACTATTTATCTAACTAACCTATAGTAAGCATGGGTGATTAATACTAATTATGTCCTTAACATTAGGACTCCTCACGTTTTGAGTGTTACGACTCTAACAACCCCCTTAACATGAAGCATTGTTTTTAATTTTAACACCCCCCATTAATATAAAAGTCAATACGAACAATATTATTCAAAAAACTTTTACAAAAACATGATAATGAGTTCCAAACAAAACACCCCCTCTTAATATAAAAGTCAATTTTACTAACAATATTATTCAAAAAACTTTTAAAATTTCAGTCCTTCCAGATGTTGAAAGCCACGCACTTTGAGTCTTATGTCCATAGAAGACAATGCCAGGGCCATTCTCCATTGGTCAAATTACCACGACCAGTCCCGGAAGAATGTTCGCTCGGTGCTGAAACATTAACACTTAAGAATAACTTACGAAATTACATAAAATTTCAACACTCCCTCATAACCATGCAAGTTCTTGGTACTTTTGCATGGTTTATTTTGTTGTTGCATGCCATTGAATGCTACAGCCATAAGGCTGCAATTTTCTGCAGAAAATACATGTTTACAACAACCATCTTCTCTTGCTTCTTAAGTGCCTTTTTTAAGCCTACATTCATTGTTAATCTCGATGTCGATTTACTTAAATAGTTTATATCTTTGTATGTAGATTTAGATCTTTTATTTTCTGATAAAAATTGTCATTTACTGCTACAAATTAGGGACAACAAACTTAACTTGTTGATCCAACTAGCATATATCATTGCAAAGTGTTTTTTCTTGTGTCTCGGGCAGGTACAATCATCCGTAGAAATACTATACCTGTGGGGCAACAACTACTTGACTTACAAGGCATCTCTTCCCACCTTTCATCCCACTTAGACTTGACCTCTAGAGGCTTCATTTCCATTTTCCTCCGTCTCCATCTCAATCACCCTAGGGTCACCGGGATCGCTTCCCTAAAGTGACCTAGTCACCCTTGAAGTGCGAGACCTACATCGAGGTGGCAATGGGTGTAGGATTCCCAAGTTGTAGCACCTGTTTTGGGGTTTGGTCGGATTTTTCCCAACCTACAACTTGAGCTATAACATTTTGGTGTCGTTTCCGGGGAAGATTTTGAATCTTCTTTGTACCCTAACGACACTTTGGTAAGCTATCCCAAAGCCTTTCTCTTAGCTTGCCTGGCAACTCCACCCAAGGGACTTTCCCTTTCCACCCTTGATGAAATATCCTTAAATTTCATCTGGCGACTCCAACTTCCACAAACCCACCTTTCCCTCTTTTCCCTTTCCACCCTTTGATGAGCCTTGATCTCATCTAGTGACTTCATTTAGGTGTCCTTTCAGTCAATGGAAATATGGCACCATGGGATGAACCCCCATCTAGAAATTGTTATGCCTCGAAGAATAAACTTTTACAGATCGAAAATGAAAAGGCTATGTTGTCGTCCTAATACACGCTTGCAGACGTGAGCAAAGTCCAGCTCACTTAGTGTGTCCTTGGAGGCACAATGCCTAGG